>SMDT01000404.1:0-173775 GCA_005392925.1 Aquilaria sinensis
AATTAACACCAACCCAACAAGACGCAAGCTTAGAACAAGTCAAGAAACAAGATAACTTCAAGAATTAAAGGTTACCTCATGCACATCAACATGCCCAAGCAAGGAAATTTCACATAGCTCCAAAACCATGGAAAAACAAGCAAAACAAGCTCCTTTTGACTTGGCTAGCACAAAAGCCTTCCAACTACATGAAGAATTCTTGGGTTTTAAAATAATTTGGCAAGAGATTGAAAGGAAAGAGAGGAGCTATGAATTTGGGCTAGAAATGGATGAATAGTGAAAAAAATCCTCCGCCCAAAAGTGTTTTAAACACAAAACCCCCCATCCCCCCTAATTTTTTAAGTTTTGCAAATATATTTCTTCCTAAAATAATAACTAGGCAATTAAGAACTTAGGACAAACTTTGCTCACTTGGGCTTTGGGTTTTGAAAATGTTATTTATACTTTTTGGACTTGTCCAGACCCTCTAACGTGTAAAATGACCATTTTGCCCCAAGGCAAAACTTAGTGCCATACACCACTTGGAACCTACTAAAGCTTTAATAACGTACTTGATTTTACTAATTCACCTCTAGTTAAGGTATTTAAGCTAGGGATTTATAAACTTATCTCGCTTATCAAGCATTCTGCTAGGAGGGCTATCACATTCTCCCCACCTTGGAGAATTTGGTCCTCCAAATTCAATCTCCCCACCTTAAACACTATACTAGGATAGGGTTCCAGCGTATCTTGACCAAACCTATCAATGGGTGTCAATCACAGCAACCCACTTGGTGCTGAACTACTTGACCCATTCAACTAATGCCGTCAGGGCACTTGAGTCCGGCCCTATCTCATATAAGAACTATGGCAAATGCCATTCTTTGTGCTTATTGCCAGCTGTAGTCTAATTACTGTTTACTATTCTGCCCACTTTAGCCAAACTTTACTCGGTCTGAACACTTTAATGTAATTTTTTATTCTTGAAGACTATGGTATGGCCCCAACCTAGCCACATGGTACTACCAAGGGACCATCTGACTACTTCATGTTGTCCCAACAAATCTAGTGGTCACGAATCCTCCACACCAAACTCTATTGCTGAGTCCTCTAGTGTAAGATGGCTTAACAAACTTTTAGAAGCCTATCCACCACCCTTACACTAGTAAGATCTTACTAAAAGTTTGGCACGAACAAATTTCATTCATTATTTCCTGTGTGCTGGAACTCACTTGTTTAAGCTAACTTGACAACTTAAACTTGTCCATTAACACTCACACTGGAAAAATAACTATCTAGGTTCAGCACCCATGCTCCTGTACCAAACCCTTTAGTGTAAGTTAGTGGGGCAGGTCGTGAGTGGGTAGTTTTGCTTGTCCACTAACTCTCACATAGTTAGTTCCTTACTATAGGTTTGGTACCTGACAAGTCCAACCGATCACTTGACTAAGTATGTCACTAACATACCATGGTGTAGCCATATGCACCGAGAAGACTTTAAGCAATACTCCACTCCAAGCTCCACTATACTCTAAGGCTATTCCAAATGATTGAACTATCGAGCGTTGAATGTCCCAGCCTACCCTAGAGTGCGAGTCTTCAAATGCTCCCCTCAGATCGGCCCTATGCATCAGGCGTACCGGTGCACTGGGCAGGGTACCATACACCACTCGAGCATCATGATCCCACTACTTTCGTTACTTTGGAACCTCTTACACTTGTATGCCTAAAAAAGAAAACCATTCTAGAATGATTGCTAAGACCTCCAAGTAGCTAGTAGCCTTTGGGCCTTATCTGTGCCCCCTTGGCTCAGGCCACCTAATGCTCGATGATTTAGCTACTGATAGGCTACCCAAGTCGAAGGTCTTTATGATTCAGCTGCTCCACTCGGAGTATCCCAGTTGCCTAAAGCTGATACACTTAGTCTCTTCACATCTCTGTACTCAGAGCCCAACACCTTACACATGCAAGATTAGCTTCTTGGGTGGGTCCTTAGTACAGTTGCTTATTGACCATCAATACTCACTCTGTGCCTTAAGCACTTATGGGGTCCTTAGCCGAGTTACAAGGTACTGTCTACACCCCAATCCTTGGCCAACCTAGAGAATAGCCAAATGGCTATCATGTTTGGATAGCCTCTAAGGATGACTGATAAAGTACCATCCTCGAAAGTACATCTGACCCACCTCGGGATAGATGGGATCCTCACCACCCTCGGCTAATGACGCCACCACCCTCGGATTGGCGTGATATGCCATCCTCGGTCAAGTTGTCTGGTGACCTCGGGGATCATCTCCCCATTCTTGGAAGAATATGGCATCCTCTGAAGGTCTTCCACACTGCCGAGGAGCCTCCCTTCACGGCCCTCAGAGAGCAAAGTTAGACCGAAAGAGGCTCGCCTGTTGAAAGGGTCTCACTCCCTGAAGCGAGTCCATCACCGAAGGAGTTCTCAGCTGGATAAGACAAAAATGGTTAGGAGCCCCTGACACAGAGGACCTCGCACACGCCATTGACACACAACCTTCCCACATGGCCCTGACCTTTGGTCAGAACGGCTACAGCCAGCTGGGGGCGCCTGTCCCTGAATGTACGGATCAAATCTGGCGAACCACGTGTCATGATCTAAGACATGCTGTAGCATAAGGCCTTTTCCTAAGGACCTCCTATAAATACCTGTGGGGAACCTTCGCATAGGAGGAGGACAACAAGTAGGAAAGAGGAAACTCTAGCCATTATCTACTCTTTATTCCTTCTAACTGTCAGCCTAAAAAGGCTGACTTGAGTGTCGGAGGCTTCTCCCCCGGAATCACGCTCCGGGGAGTATCTAACTTCTATTTTATTGAGTCTTGTAAGCTACAAAACTCGCTGGAAGCTCCTCTCCAAGGCACCTTCTTCATTTCTTCGAAACTTCACCGGAGGGCTCTGTACAAACACCTTTATGCCAGAAGTCCTGTTTGTAGCTACACCATGTCACATAATGAATGATGGCCAGGGGCCTCATTGTTTATAGTCATAGTGACTGGTGGAGAGACTTCTGGGGAGGAAGAATGCTTGGAGGCCAGCTTGCCCAAGGGAGTGTTCCTGAAAAGCTCAGAAGCAAAGGGTTAGGAGGTCCCCGGGATGTGTTTTCGGGGAGGAGCCTCCGACGCCCAAGTCAACGATTCTGAGAGAAAGTGGGGGAATAGCACAAAGAGGCTAGGTGGTCTTGCCTGTGCGCGTTTTCTCAGAGAGGGGGAGTCAGACTATTTGCCAACTAGCCAGTCCGCCAGCCAGCCAGCCCTTTGCCTGGGCTTATTTCCTGATATTTATAGGAGTGTCCAGCCCGTTCAAATTGTGACACGTGTACGGTCAGATATTCTCTGAATTTCTTGGCATAGGGACAAGTAGCCGGTGGTAGGCTTTCTTGAGCCTTTAACCGAGACAGGCCGTGACGTGACCTGAATGGCATCTGCATGTCAGATCGCCGTTTGAGGCGGATTGTGGCGTCTGTCAGAGGCTGTGTTAAATGCTTCCTGCCGTACTTCCAGAGGTCCCCGCTACCTTACTCCCGAGGTCCCTGTGCGAGGTCGTCCTCTGGTACGGATGGTGCCTCTTCGGGAAACATGCCCTCAGTTCGGGGGTTCCCAGCTTCAGGGAGTTTCGCCTTCGGGGATATCATGTTCGGCTCGCAATAGCTGGTGCCTCTTTTCCGAAGGCGATCTGTTTACAACCTCGGGGGGCTAGTAGTATCCTCAAGTTTCCTGGCGTGCCGGGCTCGGAGCTCTTCGGCTATCTCCCGAGGTGTATGATCCCACCTTTTCTCGGGTAGCGCCAGTTTCTTCTGGCCATTCTTGTGGCAGGGAGTTCGGCCAGATAGAGGCGATAGCCTTTGGCTATCACATGCCCCCCTTTGGAAAGCCGAAGTGAAGACTTCGGTTTTGCATCTCTTTCCGAGGTTGTTCTATGGGAGTCTCTTAGGAAGCTCACACCTGTTCCGAGGATGCACCTCTTGCCCGAAGGTATGGGCTGTTCGGCCTTGGCCTGTTCTTTTTGGTGTCTTCGAGGTGGAGCCTGTGCCGAAGATACACCTCTTGCCCGAAGGTCACGGGCTGTTTGGCCATAGCCTGTCTCTTGGTGTCCTCGAGGTGGCCTGCTCTTTGTTTCTGCAGGTCTGTTTGGCCAAGCGTGTCAGTCTGAGCGGCGCGTCCCAGTTTTCCAGGGATGTCAGAAGACGTGTCCCAGTTTTCAAGGGACGTTTGAAGGACGTGTCCCCCATTTTTGGCGCAGCGGTTGACACATGGCGCTTTGCCATTGGAGGAGAGTCGCGTCGGTTACAGAGAGCACGCCTTTTCAGGTGCAGAGAGCAGTTACGGCGACGGTTCGCCTCCAAAGGGTATTTATGACGACGTTTCGGTTACCCACCTCTGGCCTTATAAATAGCCCATTGCATCATAAGTTCCTTTTGCTTTTTCTTATTGCTCTTTTCTCTGCTTTGCCTCTGTTCTTGCACTTTCTTGCTTTCTGTGGCGGAGCTTCCTTAATCAGAGGCTTTTTTCCAGCCAACTTTCACGATGGCGTCCTCAGATTTTGGCAAATCTTTTGGTGGGTTTTTGTTTTCCAGAGTGTTTTGATCCCTGTGTTCTTTTGAGTTTTTCTCTGGAAACTGTTTTCTTCCGTTTTCAAACTCGTTTTTCTGTCGAAAATGCCCATTCCTGAGAGCTGGCAGCCTCTTTTAGCCCATCCTTGTTGCACCACCCCTGCAAAGTTAGAGAGGTGGAAGAAAAAATTCTTTCTTCCCTCTTACGCCATTACTAGGCTGCCTCGTTCTAGCCATTATGCTTTTTCAAACCATAGTAAGGAGGTTACCGTTTTCCGAGCCCAGCTGAAGGCCGGTCTTCGGTATCCTCCCCCGAAGATGGTGTGCGAGTTCTGCAAATTTCATGGCATTGCTGTGAACCAGCTTCCCCCGAACTCGTTCTGCTATTTTAACGCCTACCTCTGCATGTGTGGCGTCTTCGGGATAGAACCCCATTTCATAATCTTTATGCAGTACTACAAGCTCTCTGTGGTCCCGAAGGGTGGCTTCTATTTCATGCTACCTCGGGGATCCGGGAGCAAGAAATTCATGTTCACCTTCGCCACTAAGGATAGCTGGCGGGGGTGGCAACTGGCGGGGGTGGCAACAGAAGTTCTTCTTCCTGAAGATGGACGAGGCCTGGTCGTACGTTCCGACCAAATGGGCTCAGGGAACACTGGATGCGGACGTTGGTGATCCGAGGATGCTGCTGACCCCAGAGTTGGCTCCCGTGTTCGCGGATTTCGACACCCGCATTCGGGCTGTTTCTGGCTGGGATCTCGAGGTCTCTCCGCGCGCCCTTTACCCTTTTCCTATCAACTGGAAGTTGATGACCGAAGAGGTCCTTCGGGAACTAAAGGTGGTAAAGGAGCACAAGACTGACCTCGGGATGCCAGCTCCTGCCATTGCCGGGAAAGATTCCTGGTTGGTCAAGCTTCTTAAGGAGGAGATTTCTTTCGAAACGCTTGCCGAAAGTGAGTTATTTTCTACTCCTTTGCTGTTTTTTCCTCGGACTTACGCTGATGTTTCTCTCCTGTTTCAGAGATGGGCGACAACACTGCCGCCTATTACAAGTCCCTCTTCTCCGGCCAAGTGGAGAAGGACGATCAGACGAAGAAGGCGGCTTCCCGAAGGCGGAAGTCTATTGGCGCGGGTCCTTCGAGGAAACGGGCAAAGAGAGCTGCTCAGGTTCCTCTAGAAGAAATTTCCGAGGAGACTGCCGAGGAGCCTGGGACAGCCGAAATTCCGGCGCCTGAGGCTGCTGCTTCCGAGGTCCCTTCAACCGACGTCCCTCCTCAAAGTCCTACTGCGTCGCAGGCCCTCCTTGATGTAGTGGTAGAAGTACCTTCTGCCAAGGAGCAGCGCAAGCAGAAGGGCAAGGGCATTTCGACCGAGGAGGCCGAGGACTCCGAGGACGATGTTGTCGAGGTCCCGCCAGGTTTGTTTCCAGACAAAGTGTACTTCCTTTGTTTTTTCTGGAATTGCCTTTATCTCTGACCTGCTTCTCTTTTTTGCCCTGCAGGGGAGTTACTTACCCCGAACTGGGCGGCCGAACACGCGGAGGCGAGGGCCCGTCGCGACGCCAAAGTCCCGCAAGGGAAGATACCAAAGGAGCCTTTCTGGACATTCACGGAGGACATGAACTTGTACTCCGAGGACTGTCCTGAAATGGCGAAGCAGATTTCGAAGGGGGTGCTCACCGAGGCCTCCTTCAAGGCTATAGCGGCGGCCCACCCGGGGGATAACACTCTTGCCGCAAAGATCACCGAGCATGCTGCTCAGGTATATCCTTCACAACTCTTCCCTTTCAATTTTTTCCTAAGTGTTTGGCTCTTACTGACCTTGCGTTTTATCTCCGTTGCAGCTGCTGGGGTACACCGGCTTTCTCCGAGTTCGGGTAGCCAGGCAGACGGCATTCCGAGCTTCGGCCTCAGAGGCCCTAGAAAAGGCGAAAGCGACGTGCTCGGAATTGACCGCCAAGAACCAGCAGCTGGCAGATGCTGCGAAGGAGGAAGCTGCCACCCTTCGGGAGGAGTTCCGAAAGGAGAAGGAAGTTTTGATGGCGGACTCCTCCCTGAAGATTGCCGACCTCCGCAATCATGTGGCGGGGCTGCGCGCTGCAAACCAAGACCTTCTCCAAGACAAGGCAAAAAAAGAGAGAATATCATAGTCACACTCTTGTCTGAGAAGAAAACCCTTCAAGCCGAGGTCCAGTCTTTGAAGAAGGAGCCGAAGGGGGAGGAGCGGATAAAGGTGCTGGAAGAGGAGGTCGGGGATCTGAAGGACGAGCTTGACGACCTTGAGCTTAAGAAGAACAAGTCTGATCAAATGAACAAGGTCGCGTTTCAGGACGGCTTCTGCCTCGCTCGGCACCAGGTTCTCCAGAGGTTCCCAGGTCTGGACCTCTCTTTTCTAGAGGGTCTAAACATTCCTGGGGGACCTCGGTGGAAATGGTCCAAGATCGAACATCTGAAGCTTCCTCCTCCAATTCCAGCGCGGAAGGTGGCGGAAAAGGGTGGACAAACGAGTGGCTCTCAGGACGCCGCGAACCCTTAGGCTTCTTTAGGGCCCCTTTTCCTTCCCTTCTTTTTTGTACTCCTTCTTCGGGCACTTCTTTATTGTAAGGCAGCTTTGCTCTTAACGGAGATTTTTTGGCTAAGTGTTTCTTCAAGTTTCTTTATTTCCATTGTCCCGAACACGTTCGCTCAAGAGACTTCGGAAAACCTGCGATCAAAGAAACTTTTTTACCTTCCTTTGTCCTGAGTACGTTTTACTCGAGAGACATTCTGGAAAGTCTGAGAAAATTTTGACTAAGTCTTTTTGCAGGCTTTTGCATTTCCAATTTTTCCCGAACATGATTGCTCAAGGGACTTTGGCAAACCTTCAGTCAAAATTTTTGTTTTTCCAGTTGTCCCGAGCATGTTTGCTCAAGGGACTTCGGAAAACCTTCAGTCAAAATTTTTGTTTTTCCAGTTGTCCCGAGCATGTTTGCTCAAGGGACTTCGGAAAAACCTTCCGCGAGATTTCTTACTTCCCATTTTCCCGAGCACGTTCGCTCAAGGGAGCTCGGGAAATTATCTCAGCGCTGGCTACGTACTTCTGCGAGATTTTTCACTTCCCATTTTCCCGAGCACGTTCGCTCAAGGGAGCTCGGGAAATTATCTCAGCGCTGGCTACGGCGAGTACTTCTGCGAGATTTTTGTTTTCCATCTTTCCCGAGCGTGGCGGCTCAAGGGACTTTGGAAAGCCATATCTACGCTTTATCATGGCGAGCATCTTTCACGGAATATTGTTCATTTCTGCACTTAAGAAATTTTCTCAAGATACTACTATATATTTAGAACATTTTTTGTTCAACATACCTCCTCCGCTCAACCTTAAGCGTAGAATTTTTTCAAGGCGCCCGAGTGCCAATTGCTCTTCAATTCTATGCCTTTGACGTCGCCAAGCTTGTACACGCCTTTTCGTTGTTTCGGCAAGGGCCAGATAGGGTCCTTCCAAGTTTGCACGAAGTACGCCATGGGATGGCCTTTCGGAGAACGAGGTCTCCCTTCTTGATTTCTTTTGGCCTGGCCCGTAAGTTTATAGCCACGGTCACTCTTCGCTGGTAAGCTTTTCTTCTCAGCTCGACTATTTCTCTGTGTTCGGCCACCAGATCGAGATTGGTTCTTAGGCCGAGGTCGTTACCACCTTCATCAAATACTTGCACCCGTACCGAAGGTCGAACTATCTCTATTGGGATAATGGCCTCCGTTTCGGAGATGAGTGGGAAAGGAGTTTCCCCTGTGGCTCTTCGGGGCGTCGTTTGGTAGCTCCATAATATACTTTGGAGTTCTCCCGGCCAATTCCCCTTGGCTTCCCCCAGTCTCTATTTCAGGCCATCTTTTATGGTCCTATTCGATACTTCCACCTGCCCGTTGCTTTGGGGGTGAGCTACTGGGCGAAGTGCATCTTCATTCCGAGGTCGCTGGTGAATTCTTGGAATCCTTTTTCTATGAACTGGGATCCATTATCAGCCACTAGTAAACCTGCATACGATGTATTTCCATACGAAGTTTTGCACTTCTTTTGCCGAGATAGTTGCTAGTGGTTCTGCCTCTACCCATTTTGAGAAATAGTCCACTGCTACCACGCAGAATTTCACGCCTCCGGGTGCTGTGGGGAGTGGCCCAATAAGGTCTATGCCCCAGACTTCAAAGGGCCAAGGATAGTCTGCCGAGGTTACTATTTCCGAGGGTGCCCTCTGGATTTTTGCATGTCTCTGGCAACTACCGCACTTTCGGTCGAACTGCCTTACGTCCTTTCCCAGGGTAGGCCAGGAGTAGCCTTTGGCGGAGTATCACTGCTGCAAGGGCATCAGTTCCAATGTGTGAACCATACATGCCTTCGTGAACTTCCTCAAGGACCATTTCAGTATCCTCTTCATCCACACATTTTTGCAGCGGATTCGCATATCCCTGTCGGTATAACTCTTCGCCAATCAGGAAGAATCTTCCGGAGCGTCTTCGCAGTCCTGCAGCATCGCCGGGGTCTTCGGGGAGCAAATTCTCTGCGAGGTATCTTTTGATTTGGTCTTTCCACCCTGCTCCCGAGGTCGTCATGCTTAGCACTGATGCTCGGATGGTCTAGCACCTCGGTATATATTTTTTTGACTTCGCCAAGCAATCTGCCTCAGTGTTATTCCGCCGAGGTACATTTTCGATTCGTACGGCGTCAAACTCCCGAATGAGCTTTGTTACCAACTCATGGTATTTCGCCAAGGTCGGGTCTTTCGCGCCATAGTACCCTGCCATTTGCCGGACCACCAGCTGGGAATCACTATGGGCTTTCAAGTTTCTCACGCCAATTTTTCTGGCCAGGCGTAATCCTGCTATCAGGGCCTCATACTCGGCCATGTTGTTGGTGGCGTTGAAACTGAACTTGATGGCCTTCATTACTTCTAGGCCTTCGTTACTTCTAGGCCTTCATTACTTCTAGGCCTTCGGGGCCTCTGATAATTACTCCAGCTCCCTGGTGTTCGGATCCTGAGGCTCCATCTACGTGCAAGGTCCATTCTGGCTCACCCTCTTTTGGATCTGAATGGCTCTCCTCAGTGATGGGTATTTCGGCGATAAAATCTGCCAGTGCTTGAGCTTTTACGGCCTTCCGAGGCTCATACGTGATTTCGTGTTCGCCCAGCTCTATGCACCACTTGGAGAGCCTTCCCGAATGATCATCCCTCTTCATGACATCCCGTAGCGGCAGACTACTTCGGACGATGATGGGGTGAGCCTGAAAGTATGGTCGCAGCCTTCTCCCTGCAAGCACCAAGGCATATGTAGCTTTTTGAAGCAAAGGGTACCTGACTTCGGCGCCATGCAGGGACTTGCTGACATAGTAGACCGGCCATTGCTTTGGCCCTTCTTCTTTCACGAGGACCGAGCTCACAGCCTTTTCTGTAACGGCGAGGTAGAGTACGAGGGGCTCTCCCTCCCGAGGTTGTCACAGAGTCGGCAGGCTGGCCAGGTAGACTTTGAGTTCTTCCCAGGCCTTTTGGCAATCTTCATCCCAAGGATGATCATTCCTTCCGAGGTCGCCTTCCATTTTTGCTGCCTTTGTGAGGATTTTGAAGAAGGGTCGACACCTATCTCCGTACCTGGAAATAAACCTGCTCAGAGAGGTTATTCTTCCGGTGAGTCTCTGCACATCTTTGACTGTGGCAGGAGTTCGGAATCTCAAGCAGAGCCTCAATCTTCTCGGGGTTAGCATCGATGCCTCTTTCGGATACCATGCACCCAAGGAATTTTCCCGAGGTCACCCCGAAGATGCACTTCTCAGGATTAAGGCGGATCCCGAAGGCTCTGAGCTTTTGGAAGGTTTCCTCTAAGTCTGCAACGTGGTAGCCGGGCAGCTTGCTCTTGATTGTCCCCATTTGGTCTTTGAAGACCTTGTTCATCAACCTCTGGTAGGTGGCTCCTGCATTTTTGAGCCCGAAGGGCATCCTGATATAGTAATATGTTCCTCCCTCGGTGATGAAGGCAGTCTTCTCTTCATCTTCGGGGTCCATCCTTATCTGATGGTAGCCACTGAGGGCGTCTAGGAAACTTAGGAGCCCATACTCAGCAGTTGAATCTACCAGTTGATCTATTGGCGGCAGAGGGTATGAGTCTTTTGGGCAAGCATCGTTTCAAGTTTCTGAAGTCGATGCGCATCCGGAGTTTGCTGCTACCTTCTTTTGGGGCAATGACCACGTTGCTCAACCATTCGGGGTACTTGACCTCCCTGATAACTTCAGCATCTAGGAGACGCTGGACTTCGGTTTCGACAAAGTTGCTTTTGTGGGATGAGATGCTTCGTTTCTTTTGCCAGACAGGCCTTGCTTCCGGGCTTACTTTGAGGCTGTGCTGTACTATGCCAGGGTTTACCCCCGGCATATCTTTTGGCAAGCAGGCAAACAGATCTTTATTTTCTAGCAAAAAGGATACAAGATTTTCCTTGTCACCTTCGGCCAAGCTCTTCCCTATTTGGGTAGATTGACCTGGGACAAGCTCTACTGCTTCCGTTTCTGCTTTGGCGAGATCTTCTTCTTTGCCTTTTTCTAGCACCTTTGCCTCCATCGTTTGCGCGAGGTTGCTCGCCGGAGTTTTTCGTGCTTTTACAAACACCTTTCTTACCTCGGCTTGGTCTAGGAAGACCTCTGCGTCTCCATCCTTGGTCGCGAATGTGACAGTCAAGTACTTCACATCAGGGCGAATATGCAGGTTCCCCATTGTCTGTCTTCCAAGGATGACGTTGTATGAGGATGGGACGTTCATGACGATGAATCTTGCCCTTGTGGATGCGTACAATTCAGCTGCTCCGCTTACCGAAGTCCCTTTCATCGTCAACGGGAGATCGATCTATCCGAGGTCGGGGAGTTCGGATGAATCAACCCCAAAAGTGGGCGAGGTGACAGGCTTTAGTTTGCTGCTGGAGATGCCCAAGCTCGGCAGCAGGTGCGAGAATAGGACGTCAGCTTTTAAGCCATCATCAAGCAACACTCTTTTGACGCCTCAGTTCCCTATCTTTGTCGTGATCAGCAGCGGATCGTTGTGGGGGGAAGACGACGGTGGAGCTATCTTTGCGAGCCAGTTTCTTTGATGGACTTTTGATACTCCATGACTGCAATTTCTCTGGCTTTCCGCTTTCTTTCCGAGGATGGTAGCCCCGTGATGATGGTTTGGATAACCCCTGCTAGAGGTGGAGGGCGCGTTTTTGGACTTCGGTTTCTCCGCCTGTCGGAGTCATAGTCCTCATCTTCGGCCCTTTCTTCCTCCATTTTTCTGCCTTTCGGGGGTGACATCCTCAGGTATTTTCGAAGTTGGCCCTGTTTTATCAGCGACTCTATGTACTTCTTCAGCTGGAAGCAATCTTCGGTGTCATGGCCGTGGTCGCGATGAAACTGGCAGAACTTCTTGTCATTCTTTTTGTTATCGGCGGCCATGGCCCTTGGCCGCCGAATTTGCTTCCCCTGCCTTTCCAGCGCCATGAGAATGTTGGTCCGTGTAGTGCTCAATGGTGTGAAACTTTGGGGTTTCCTTCCCCGCATCCTCCGAGGTCGTCCTGCCTGTTCGGTAGGATGCCGAGCTTGTTGACTGGACCCTTTGGCGTGGTGATGATCAGATTCTGGCCCAGCCATCCTCAGTTCCTCGACTGTCATGTGTTGCTCCGCCCTATGGTAAAATTCTCCGAGGGTCTCCGGGGGGTCCTTTGAGAACTCATAGAACAGCTGTGAGTCTCGCCGAAGGCCCCGTGTCATGGCGAGAATGCGGATTTCGGGCCAGAAGTCTGGGACGCTCAGAGCTTCTCTGTTGAATCTTTCGACATAGTCTCGGATGGTTTCTCCGTTCCTCTGCTCTATGTCGAACATCTGTACAGGCATCTTCGCAGTAGGTCTGCTCCCAATGAACTGCTGGGTGAAGGCTGTGGACAACTCCCGGAACTCAGTGATGGTCTCTGGGGGCAAGGAATTGTACCACGCCGTGGCTGGCCCTGTGAGGGTGACTTCGAAGCACTTGCACATGGTAGCGTCATCAGCACCGTGTATTATCATGCTCCGTCTGTACTTCGTCAGGTGGGCCTGCGGATCAGTACGGCCATCATAAATTTCCAACCGAGGTACTCTGAACTCGCCTGGCATGGCTGCCTCAACGACGGCCTGAGTGAAAGGGGAGTCATCTTCGCAGGATGTTCCCGAGGGTCTGGCCCAAACGGATTTTCTGGCCACTTGTTTTTCCACTCTGTCCAGCCGTGCTAATATCTTCTCCATGAGCACTGTGGCGCTAGGGCCTTCTTCAGGGAATGGGGATCGTCGGCGCCTCTTCGGGGGGCGAGTTCGGCGCTGAGGGGACAAGGACCTCGCCTCAGGTGACGAACTGCTTCGCTGTGAGACTCTCGGCTGCTTGGACCTGGTTTGTCCCACAGAACGTTTCCCGAGGGCCATAATTTCTGTGGATGATTCTTCGCGAGGGTCTCCATTCCCCGAACTGCGATGTGTGGGCTTGGGGCTCCTCTCCCGAGGGCGTGTCACTGAGGGGGGTCTCTGGGCCTGTGCTTGCTGTGGCCACCTTCGGCCGATCTGCTGTGTCATTTCAGACACGACCGAACGCTGAAAGTCCCTTAAGAAACTCATGGTGACTACCAGAGGGTGGTCTTCCTCGGGCGCAGAAGTCCCTGGGAGTGTTTGCTCAGCAGCCGGTTGTATCTCAGGCGCGGACGGGGACCTCGGGAGTCCCTTGTCCTTAGAACGCCGAGTCTCAACGACGGCGATCTCAGAGCGGGTTCCCACAGACGGCGCCAAATGATGGCCAGGGGCCTCATCGTTTATAGTCATAGTGACTGGTGGAGGGACTTCTGGGAGGAAGAACGCCTGGTGGACTGGACAGCCCAAAGGAGAGTGCCTGAAAGCTCAGAAACAAAACGGTTAGGAGGCCCCCGGAGTGTTTTTCCGGGGGGGGGAGCCTCCGACGCCCAAGTCAGTGGTGGCTGAGAGAAAGGCAGAGAAAATAGCACAAAGGGCTGATGAGTTTTGCCTGGTAATGGGAGCCGTATTTCGCCAGCTAACCAACCTCTTGTCTGGTACTAACTCCTGGTATTTATAAGAGTGCCTAGCCCGTTCAGATCACGACACGTGTTCGGTCGGACGTTCCTGACTTTCTGGGCATAGGAGACAGATAGTAGGTTACCTTGAGCCATGTGCTGAGACGGGCCATGATGTGATTTTGATGGCGTCAGCGTGGCAGAGCGCCTTTTGAGGCGGATTGTGGCGTCTGTGATTGGATGTGTCAGAGGCTTCCTTAAATGCTTCCATAAATCTCCTGCCGTACTCCCGAGGTCCCTGGGTGAGGTCGTCCTTTGGTACGGACAGAGCCTCTTCGGGAAACAAGCCCTGAGCTCGGGGGTTCCCAGCTTCAGGGAGTTCCGCCTTCGGGGATATCGTGTTCGGCTCGCTATGTTTGGTGCCGCTTTTCCGAAGGCGATCTGTTCACAACCCTGGGGGGGCGAGTAGTGTCCTGACGTGCTGGGCTCGGAGCTCTTCGGCTATCTGGTAATAGAACCGACCTCGGAAAACCTATAAACTACCACCACACTGGAATAGCGAACTCACCAAAGTTCGGGAAAGGATATCCCCATCCTTGGCAAGGAAAGGCGTTCATCCGAAGGTGTCCACTGTCACACCTTGCTCAGGCCCTGGCCTATAAGTTTCTAAATTAACTCACAAGCCCAACTCCAAAATTTAGTTTCTAGCATTCGGCCAAGCAAACCATGGCAACATTAAGTGTTATTTTCTTAAGTTGAGAGGCCTGGGAGGTGGCCCAAGTGGCTTTAAAACAAGTCCAACAATACTCGCAGCAAAGGCAAGGCCCAATACCACTAACTTGCACAACAAGTAAGGTTTTAATTGAATACTTGCATACCAAGCAAGGCAACACTTAATGAAGTTTTTAAGTGCATAATTGGTGTGCAATCAAGTGTGCTATCTATATGACAACCAAGAAGCCACATTATTGGTTTAGATTTTGAAACCATAAGTTAATATGTACATGATGCTCTCGGTCAACAACATACATATAATGATGCTCAACATTTCCATAAGACTAGGCCCATAACTATTCACATAAAAGTGCCATACATTGGCCCAAAATATTCAGCAAGTATGTACAAGCATAAAGCCATCCATAAGCCCATACATAACTTGGCATACAATCCCAACAAAAGCATCACAAGTCTAGGAATCAAGGACTACACATATGTACACAAAAAGGGTAGTCTACCTAGAGTCCAACACGGCTACATGCCATGAAACCGAAAGCTAAACATGCCAAGTTATTACATACCAAGACCATTAATGGTCAAACAGAACTTTGAGAATTCCATACAAAAGCACACACTACAACACCAACCCAATTGCCTGATTCATTGTCATGAAAGTAAATACTATGATCAGAGCCAAAGTCCAAGTGTCCATAGCTTTTCCTAGACAAGTCTCCAACTATAGCCTGCATACTTATCACATAAGTCTCGGCCAACCAAGAATATAAGACTTGTAATGTACTAGAACTAATAAGCCAAGCACATATTGGCACATACCTCGCTAAACAAGCAAACAAGCACTAAACACAAGTACAGAGCAAACTAGTGCTACTCAGGCCGAATGTCTTTGCCTGAAAATAAAAGCATGGGCAGTGAGTAAAACTCAGTAGGATTCACTTATACATATTCAACTCTAATAAGAGTCTATTTAGTTAAGCTGAGTATTCACTCAAAGCTTATCCTCCCATTAGCTAGCTTTACCTGCAAAATAAACACAAAGACAAGGAAAACCATGCATATACATATACAAGATAAATAACCATGGCATAAAATCCACAATACCATAAGTGGGGTTAGCAAGCACATGGAAAGCACCAAAGCAAACAAGAACACACACACACTCCACATTTTGCTCTCGGCCCAAATAATCATACATGTACCCATGTGCACATTGCACACAAAACACCATCAAACCATCCACTTCCACTTAGAGCTCCAAAATGCTAAGCAAATAGGCCACATTTACTTGCATTTCTAGTACATGTACATTAGTTAATTAGCTAATCAACAATTCAACCGAGTGAAAACTCAATAGCCCATCCAGCAACTAAGGTCATTTGGCAAATTTCAACCATCACTTAGTCACTCTAAACACTTGAACCATGGTAATTCACCAAGCAATATCAAGTGTTAGTGAACCCTACCTCAATAGCTTTAGGTCTCAAGCCAAACTTCAAATGCCCAAGTGTTCTTCAATCACAATGCCTACCATAACAATACATAGGCATCAACAACACTTACTCATGGACTAACTACCATGATTTCAATGAAGAACACTACAATATACAAGCTTAAGCTCTCGGTCACAATGCCCAATTCCACATATTTGTGTTATCCATCAAACTAACTCATTACATGATCATCTAATCATCAATGAACATCACTCATGGCATTATTACCATGTAACCAAGTGAATAACACTCAAGTAAACTAATCCAAGTTTTCGGCCAAAATGCCCATTTTCACATAATAGTGTTCTTTATCAAACTAGCCCATTACATAAACACCTAATCATCAATGATCATTGTTCATGGCACCAATACCATGTAATCAAGTAATGAACACCAAATTACACTACTTCAAGCCCTCGGCCATAATGCCCATTGCCAAACACTAATGTTCTTCACCCATCCAATCCAACATACAATCACCTAATCATCATTAATCAACGTTCATGGCACCATTACCATGCAATTAGATGAAGAACATAAGATTACCTCAAAATGAGCTTCTCAGCCAAATGCTAACTTGCACGCATTGATGTTCCTTGCTCAAAATAGCCTAGCATAAGATCACATAGGCACCAATTAACCTTAATCATGGACTAATTTCCATGTACACAATGAAGAACACCAAACTCTATCAATTAATCCTTTTGACCAAAAGTAGGTTTCCACAACAACATATCAATTGCTCAATTCACTTAGCTTAACAACGTTTGAGCACTCAATATCCTTGTTCATGGAAGAAAATACCATGGATTCAAGGAATTTAACAAGAATTACCTTAACCCTAGCTTGAATAGGCTCGGCCTTCCTTGAATCTCCAAGAACAAGGATTGATTCAAAGCAAACAAAGGCCGAAACAACCTTCTCCAAGCTTGAATCCTTCAATGCCCTTAGGATTTCTTGAATTCAAGGCCAAATGGTGGATGAACTCTCAAGAACAACTCTCGGTCAAGCAAAGAGCAAAGAACCCGAAATGCAAAGTAATGGTCTTGACTAGTTTCGGCCGAAAGACTTGTATTTTAGTTAGCTAAAATGCTAACTTTTGCTTCCATTTCTTTGCATGAAACAATGTAGCCCCCAACTCTACATGAACACAAGGTTGCCACTTAAACTTGTGTCTAAATGGACATTTAAGTCACTTCATGGCCTATAATGCCATGTACACATCAAACACAAGTACCAAAATGCTTTAATTCCCCATGTGTAACCGGCCATGTAACTAGAATAAAAACTAGTTAATTTAACTAGTTAACTAGTGAATACTTCTTTAGTGGTAGACAAGACTTGACTAGCAATCATTATTGTCTACTAGTTTTGGTCTAGTCTTGCACTAGTCATCCAATAAATTTGCATGGCCGAAAATGCCAACTTTAAGTTTGTAGTTTTAATTGTACCACTAATCTGAGTGTACAATTTGATCCCCCTTCTCTGTTTTCTGTCTGTTTTCCATAGTCTAGTTTCTATGTGCAGTTTAGCCCTGAAAATTTTCAGCTTTACACATAGACGACTGTACTAGTTTCCATAGTTCTCTTCATCCTTTCTTTATGCTTTTCTTTGTTCTCCTTTGTTTTTCTTGGCCTAAGCCAAGCACTTAGGAGGTACCTAACAGAAGGTGCCCCACTCTACTGAAGGGCCTCTCCTAATTGCCCACTGTGGCAATATTGAACCGAAGGGGGCCTCCTAATCTGAAGGAGCCTTATACTCCAAATGGGTCTCATTCTCCGAAGGGGTCTTGCGAAGATATGACAAAAATGGTTAAGAAGCCTCTGACAGAGAGACCACACACATGCCCCTGCCCTCTGGCTGAAATGGCCTATGGCCAACTGGAGATACCTATCTCCGTTGGTACGGATCAAATCTGATTGAACACGTGTCATAATCTAAACAGGCTGTGTCGAACGGCCTCCTCCCTCCGCCCTCCCATAAATACTTAGGAAGGACCTTCGTAAGGAAAGACATATTACTCTTGCTATTTTCCTCACTCTTTGCTCCCTACTACTACCACTCTCAAAAACACTAACTTGGGCATCAGAGGCTCCTCCCCCGGAAATAGATTCCGGGGAGCTCCTAACCCTGGTTCTTTTGAGTGTTTCAGGCACCTTCATACCTGAAGTCTTTCCTTCAGGCCAACATATCATATGACGAGGATGCCACTGGGCATCATTTGGCACCGTCTGTTGGAACTCACTCCCAGGTCACCATCGTTGAGACTCGATGTTCTAAGGACAAGGGACTCCCGAAGTCCCCGTCCGCACCGAAAACTCAATAGGCAATTGAGCAACCCGCCGTAAGGACTTCGTTGCCTGAGGATGAACATCCTCTGATGGTCACAATGAGCTTCCTGTACGATTTTTAGCATTTTTTTGTGGCTGAGATGACACAATAGCTTGGCCAAATGTGGTCTCAACCACCTTCGGGCCGAAAGGCCTATTCACCAGCTGCCTGGTAGGAGAGAAGTGCTAAGTCTACTCACCAGAGTTCAGGAAGTGGGGACTTCCACGATGAGTCCTCAATGGAGGGCATACCCCCTAGTGGACGTCGTGCTGGAGAAATGATGTCAAAAGGGGCCCAAACTTCCCGCTGGTAGAGTTCATCACCGGATAAGAAGTCACAATCCCCCCGCTGATGAAGTTACTCCCTAAAAGGGAGACGTCACTTTCTGTTGTCAGAGGCCACCAGGCAATAAAAAGAGACCACTACTACCACCCTCATGGAGAAGATCCTAGAGAGGATGGAAAAGGTAGAAAGGAAGATTTCCTAGAAGCCTGTCTGGTCAAGGCTGTTGGAGACCTTCTCCGGAGAAGAGTCACTCTTCATCCGTGAAATAATAGAGGCACCCATGCCAAGTGACTTCCGAGTACCACGCTTGGAAACATATGATGGGCGTTGCGACCCCCAAGCTCACCTAACAAAGTATAGACGCAGCATGGTGTTGCATGGTGCTGATGATGCCACCCTCTGCAGGTTCTTTGAAGTTACTCTCTTCAGGCCGGCGACTGCGTGGTATAACTCCCTAGGCCATGGAACGATAATCGGTTTCCAGGAGTTGTCCACTACATTCACTCAACAGTTCATTGGAAGTAGACCAACGGTGAAGATGCCCATCCAGATGTTCAACATAGCGCAAAGGAATGGAGAGACCATTCGTGACTATGTTGAGAAGTTCAATAGGGAAGCCCTGAGTATGCCCGACTTCCACGCCAAAATCCGCATCCTCATCATGATCCGGGGACTTTGGAGAGACTCACACCTCTTCTACGAGTTCTCCAAAGATCCCTCGAACACCCTCGGGGAATTCTACCAGAGGGCGGAACAACACATGATAGCTGAAGAACTATGGATGGGAGGGCTGAAGTTTGACCACAATCATCTCGAGGGTCAGGCTCACCAACCTCGGTATCCGACCGAGGGTAGGGGTAGACCTCGGAAACAAACAGGGAAGGGGCAGGTCCTCATTCACTCCCTTGAACACCATGAGGACAAACATACTGATGGCCATGGAGAGGCAAGGGACTACTATCCAACATCCGAAGGTCATAACCTCAGAGAATAAGAAGAACATGAAGAAGTTTTGCCAATTTCACCGAGACCATGGGCACGACACCGAGGACTGCTTCCAACAAAAAAGGTACATAGAATCTCTGATCAAACAAGGCCAACTGCGGCAATACCTACGAATGCGGTCCCTCAAAGGAAGAAGGGAAGAAGAAAGGAAAGGGGAAGATGAGGACTATGATTCCGACCGACGTTGAAACCGAAGTCCCAGAAAGCATCCACCACCTCTGGCGGGAGTAATCTAGACAATCACCACTGGGATACCCTCAGCCGAGAGGAAAAGGAAAGTCCAGGAAATCTCGATGATGGAGTTTGGAAACCCAGCGAACAAGCTTGTTCGGAAAGATGGGTCTACCGTGAAGTTCCCTCATGATGACCCCCTCCTAATCATGGCAAGGATAGGGAGTTGGGATGTCAAAAGAGTGCTCATTGATGATGGTTCCAATGCTGACGTTCTGTTCTCCCACCTATTGCCGAACTTGGGCATCTCTAAGGGTGATCTCAAACCTGTTACTTCCCCTACGTTCGGTGTAGGTCCCTCTGAACTCCCTGTGCTGAGGGTGGATTGACCTGCCTTTGATGTCTAAAGGGAACTTCGGTTGAGAACAAGAAAGAGGTATTCGGCTCCACAATGACAAGGTTCATTGTCATAGATGTCCCTTCTTCATACAATGCCATCCTCGGAAGGCAGACACAAGGAAATCTCCACATTCGCCCAGATGTGAAGTACCTAACGGTCACCTTCGGCAAAAAAGGAAGGGGACGCAGAGATATTCATTGATCAAGCTGAGGTGAGGAAAGTCTTCATGAAGGCAAGACAAAGTCCAATGAAAGTTCATGCATAGACTTCGGGAGAAAAGAGCATACTCACTGAAGAGGCAATAGGAGGAGAGAGTAGAATGACTCCAAAAAAATAGAAACAGAGGATGTAGAACTTGTCCCGGGCCGAAGTACCTGAGTGGGGAAAAAACTGGCCGAAGGTGACAAGGAAAAGCTTGTATCCCTTCTGCTAATGAACAAAGATCTGTTTGCTTATTCTCTGAAGGATATGCCTGGGGTAGACTTTCTGGTATAATTCAACATTGTCTTAAAGTAGCGCCCGGAGGTAAAGCCTTTTTGACCAAAAAAATTTCACGACTTAGCGCCTTAGAACTTTGGCAAATCTTTCGGTGGCTAATGTTTGTCAGAGGCAGTTTTGATAAGGGAGTTCAACTGAGTTGAATTTTTTGGAAACTGTTTTCATCCATTTTCACCAATCATTTTCAGTCAAAAATCTGAATGTCATGAGAGCTAGCTAGCCCGAATGAGCCCATCCTAGCTGACACCTAACCCATGCAGTTAGATAGTGTTAGTCATTGTGCCCAAAAAGCCAATCATGAGATGATTGTATTTTTGCACATTGAGTCATGATATTTTATTAAGGCATTAATCCAGCAATTATGTTTGTTGTTTTGTTTCTGCGTAACATAATAAACATAATTGTAACCCTAGAATAATGATATTCTTAAACGTCCCTAGTCTAGTATTATTGTGGAGCGGGTTGCAATAATACATAACGACTAGCATATGTGGAGACTAATATGAGATATGTAGTCTACATATGGGTACAAGTTGGAGAACTTGTGTACTGGACCGACCCACCATGAGAACACTACATGGATCGTTATATGAGTGTCATAAGTGATTCTCATAGTGATCATGGTATATGTAGTCCTTCGACCTAAGATCATCAAGGTTCCCTACATGTGAGTCACATACTTTGATACTTTCCTTTGTTGCTCGTAACTGAGTGAACTTGAAGGAGGTCATTGGGTATGTCACATATCATGCGGAGGGATTTGTATGATCAAGATGGGATTTGTCCCTCCTATGTAACGGGAGTGATATCTTCGGGCCCCTTGATAGAGTGAGACTTAGAAAATGCATGGCCATGCTCGGATGAGTTGATATACGATATCAATGTCATCAGTTTAAGTTGGTCTACTCGGTAATCAAGAAACCAAAGATTGGGCTATACGAGAGTGACACATTCCATGTCTCGTGCTTAGTCTTGATATCTTGGACAAAGGGACAATGGCATATATCGGTGATGATCATAAAGGTTTAGTCGATTCACCGACAATCTTGTCACTTGGGTAGCAATGATGTGTTGCTAGACACCGCTCATTGCTTATGATCATAAATGTGATTTATGATCATTGCCAACATGGCAAGAGCCTATTGGGTCGCACACATAGAGCTATTTGGATCATTAGAGTGCATGGGCTAATTATTTGGGTTATGGTTTCACTTTAATTTCGTATTAATAATGGGCCAAAGAGTTGAGCCATTATTAAGCCCGAAATTAAATCCTAATTGGATTAGGGCTTTGAAACCCATTAGGCCTGGAAGTTGAGTCTCACTATAAATACAACTTTTAAGTGAGAAATTCGCAGGTCTCCTTGCCCTAGCCTCCCAAAAGGACAGCCGCACTCTTCTCTTGCAATTCCTTGGAGGACGCAAGCTAGCACTGCGAGCGCAAGAGAAACGCATCTGCCGGGACGTGGTGGAAGCGTGGTGATCCCGAGAGGCTCGTGTGGATACCATAGAGAGCCTGAACACATCAACTGTTCAGGTTTTGTGATTCGACTCTACAGTTGAGTGAGAGATCTCAACCGAAAATTAGGTATGAAATTTTTGAACACCCAGTTTACCCCGTTTCACTTGGATCCTTGAGGGTTTTGGTTAAATTCCGCTGCGCTGTTTGGCTCCCGAAACCCAACAGTGGTATCAGAGCTACTGGTGAAACCCTAAATCGGGATTGAGTGTTGAATCGCATGATGCTATGTGTTCGATTGGTTTTCGGCCATGATTAATTAGATTGATTCATGATGCATGAAACCGGAATTCGTAATGAACATATGAGATATATGAAGAAACGACACAAATTGGTTAATGAGATTAACCCGAAATTGATAGGTATGAGATACCTATATGGATTAGGATTCTTGCAATAGTTGCAAAAACCCTAGGTTTGTTCGGATTCGGCCTGTTTGGGCACCGAAAGTAAGGTATTTTTGGTGGCTCGAATGGAGGAGTCTCGGGTGCCTACTTTCTCGAAATAGAAGATTTCGGGCTAAGCAATTGTAAGACAATTTTTTGCGCCAGGGGGGCGCTGCCCCCCACGCCCCCCGCAAGGGCGGCTCCCCTTGACCCCGTCCGCTGACCGGTCAGCGGAACCACCGCCCGCTGACCGGCCAGCGGGACCGCCGTATGCGAAGCGCCACATAAATAAAAACTGGTTAATCAACGCGCAAAAATTGGCATGCATCTTTGTTGAATGAGATTTGACATGATATGCTGATTGGTGTTTGAAGCATGGTGCATGGTTATAGCCCTTGATTGGTTGTACTTGTAAATACGGCCTGCGAGTCGTGCCTTTTCTTATCACTCTCATTGTACATTCTCTTCTCACCTTACTCCCCTCGAATGTAACTCGAGGTTTCTATTATTGATGTAATGGTGCATTATGGGATCATCCAAGGTGGTATGTCCAAGGATCATCCAAGGTGGTATGTCCAAGGAGATGACAACAAAAGGGCAACCAAGAAAGGAAGAGAAGGAGCTTGTGAAGACTCTTTTCTTTTCTTAGGCTTTTATGATATTCTCATTGGCTTGAGAATATCGCATAGTTTGGGCTATAACCATGTCACGTTTACTTTCTTGTAAGCATGAGATGCATGTTTTATATTTGTATGTGATGCATGTATAAGACAACCGGAGATAACAAATTGGTGAGATCAAAATGAAAAAAATCCCTCAAACAAATATTAAGTCATTAAATGTGATGCCTTCCAAATGTTGGCACTCGTCAAGACTTTGATCAACATTAGGTGGGTTTGCCAAAGCAAAGCACCTATGTTCATCTTGGTAAGGCGCGATGGGATAATAGTGATATCCAAATTGCTAACTTTGGGTTCGACTTAACTAAGTCATCCTAATAGGATTAGGGACTTAGAGGCATAGAGTTGGGCTTAAGCTCATGAGATGAGCTTGGACAAGTGTTGTTCACCCAACTATCCAAGAGTTGCATAAGATGCAATTGGCAAGGAGTTGCCTACCTAAATAGCTGTAACTTGAGAGAAAAGCCAAAGCTGACTCAGGTTGTGGTCAAATATGGATCTTGGCCCACTAGAATACCTTAGCGCCGAGGTGTTCCGAAATAATATCGAGGGTTATTATTTTGAGGAAAATAGTGGGAGTATCGTTTAATAAAAGTCCTTATTAAATGAATTAAAATACATGACTCTTACACTGCATATTTACTGTTGTAGATAACCATGGCACAAAACACATCGACACTTTCGTTGCGATCGATCCTTGAGAAGGAAAAACTGAATGGGACCAACTTTCTCAAATGGTACCGAAACTTGAGGATAGTCCTCAAACAAGAGAGAAAGGCTTATGTCCTAGAGCAGCCCATTCCGAATGAGCCTGCTGCCACTGCTCCAAGAGCTGAAAGGGATGCTCACAAGAGGCATTCTGATGATGCTTTGGATGTTGCATGCCTCATGCTTATTACCATGGAATCTGAGCTTCAGAAGCAACATGAGAACATGGGGGCGTTCGATATGATCGAACATCTCAAAATGCTTTTCCAAGAGCAAGCTAGGCATGAGAGGTTTGAGACCTCTAAGGCATTGTTTCAGTGCAAGATGTCTGAGGGAAGTCCCGTGGGTCCTCATGTGCTCAAGATGATTGGGTACATTGAGAATCTTGAGAATTTGGGATTTGCTCTTCAGAAAGAGTTGGCTATCGATGTAGTCTTGCAATCGTTGCCTGAAAGCTACAGTCAGTTCGTCATGAACTATAACATGAACGACCTTGACAAGTCCCTTCCTGAATTACTCAACATGTTGAGAACTGCTGAGCAAAACCTTAAGAAGGCTAAGCCCATTTTTATGGTTCAAAAGGGCAAGGGAAAGGGAAAAGCCAACAAGAAGAAGGATAAAGCTAATGGAAAGTCCAATGCTAGTTCTTCTTCAGCTGCACTGAAACCAAAGGGTGGTGTGGCAAAGGAAGGGGAGTGCTTCCATTGTAAGCAACCTGGACACTGGAAGCGCAATTGCAAGCTCTATCTTGAAGAACTTGCTAAGGAAAAGGGAAGTAAGACTTCCACTTCAGGTATTTTTGTTATAGAGGCTAACTTTTCTACTTCCTCATCTTGGGTATTGGATACTGGATGTGGATCTCACATTTGTGCAAATGTGCAGGATCTAAGTAGAAGTAGAAGATTGGCCCGAGGTGAAGTGGACCTACGTGTTGGAAATGGAGCAAGGGTTGCTGCCTTAGCCGTAGGGACTTATGTTCTCACTTTACCTAGTGGATTAGTTTTAGAATTAGACAACTGCTACTTTGTGCCTACTATTAGTAGAAATTTGATTTCTGTTTCTTGTTTGGACAAGAAAGGTTTTTCATTTATAATAAAGGACAAATGTTGTTCTATTTATTTGAATGAAATCTTTTATGGTAGTGCTCAACTTAGCAATGGGTTGTATGTTCTAGACCTCGAAGATCCAATCTATAATGTGAATACCAAGAAGGTCAGATTAAATGATTCAAACCCGACCTATCTCTGGCACTGTCGCTTGGGCCATATAAATGAGACCCGCATATCCAAGCTCCATAAGGATGGACTCTTGGACTCATTTGATTTTGAATCATATGAGACATGTGAGTCATGTTTGTTGGGCAAGATGACCAAAGCCCCATTCACAGGGCAAAGTGAAAGGGCTAATGACTTACTAGGACTCATACATAGTGATGTATGTGGCCCTATGTCTACACAAGCTAGAGGAGGTTTCCAATACTTCATTACTTTCACTGATGACTTTAGCAGATATGGCTATGTGTATCTTATGAGACACAAGTCAGAATCCTTTGAAAAGTTCAAAGAATTCAAGAATGAAGTAGAGAATCAACTCGGGAAGAGTATCAAAGTGCTTCGATCAGATCGAGGTGGAGAGTACTTGGATCGAGAATTCCTTGACTATCTGAAGGAGTGTGGTATAGTATCACAACTCACTCCACCAGGTACACCTCAATGGAATGGTGTATCTGAAAGGAGAAATCGAACTCTGTTAGACATGGTTCGCTCTATGATGAGTCAAGCTGACCTTCCAAACTCCTTTTGGGGACATGCTCTAGAGACAGCCGCTTTTACACTAAACCGAGTTCCATCTAAATCGGTTCAAAAGACACCATATGAGATATGGAGTGGGAGGCGTCCCAATTTGTCTTTTATGAAGATTTGGGGCTGTGACGCTTATGTGAAATGTCAATCCTCTGACAAACTAGGGCCCAAATCTCAAAAATGCCTTTTTGTTGGGTATCCCAAAGAAACAAAGGGTTACTATTTCTACAATCCTTCTGAGCAAAAAGTGTTTGTTGCTCGAACTGGTGTCTTTTTAGAGAAAGAGTTTATCTCTAAAGAAACTAGTGGGAGGAAAGTAGAACTTGAAGAAATTCAAGAACAACAAGGAGACATCGAACCTGAAATGGAACCTGAACAGACACCACAAGATGTTGTGGTTCAAGAGTCTGTTCCTGTAGCACAGAGCCCACGTAGGTCTGGTAGGATTCGGCGTGAGCCTGAGAGATATGGATTTCTCATGACTCACACTGGTGATGTGATGCTCATGGATCAGGATGAGCCCACAACCTACCAACAAGCTATGTCGGGGCCTGACTCTGAGAAGTGGCTAGTGGCCATGAAATCCGAGATGGAATCCATGTATGAAAACCAAGTATGGACTTTGGTTGACCCACCTGAAGGGGTAAAACCCATAGGGTGCAAATGGGTTTTCAAGAAGAAAACTGACATGGATGGTAATGTGATTACCTTTAAGGGACGATTGGTTGCAAAAGGTTTCAAGCAAATTCATGGTATTGACTATGATGAAACTTTTTCACCAGTTGCTATGCTTAAATCCATCTGAATTTTGTTTGCTATTGCTGCACACTATGATTATGAGATATGGCAAATGGATGTCAAAACTGCATTCCTAAATGGAAAGCTACTTGAGGATGTGTACATGACACAACCTGAGGGTTTTGTCACTCCTGAGAATGCCAATAAAGTGTGCAAGTTGCAAAGGTCCATTTATGGACTGAAGCAAGCTTCTCGAAGTTGGAATCTTCATTTTGATGATGCAATCAAAGAGTTTGGTTTTATCAAAAATGAAGATGAACCTTGTGTCTACAAGAAGGTTAGTGGGAGCGCTATTGTCTTCTTGGTGTTGTATGTAGATGACATACTACTCATCGGGAATGACATTCCTGAGCTACAGTCTGTGAAGACTTGGCTAGGGAAATGTTTCTCTATGAAGGACTTGGGTGAAGCAGCCTATGTGTTAGGCATCAGGATCTATAGAGATAGATCTAGAAAGCTTCTTGGCCTAAGTCAAAGTACATATATTGACAAGGTGCTAAAGAGGTTTAGCATGCAAGATTCCAAGAAAGGATTCTTGCCCATGTCACATGGTATCACTCTTTCTAGATCTCAGTGTCCGAGTACACCCGAGGAGAGAGAGCGCATGAGTAAGATTCCATATGCCTCAGCAATTGGATCTATCATGTATGCCATGATATGTACTCATCCCGATGTCTCATATGCTTTGAGCATGACGAGTAGGTACCAATCGAACCCCGGTGAGAGTCACTGGACAGCTGTTAAGAACATCCTTAAGTACTTACGAAGGACTAAGGATGCATTCTTGGTCTTTGGAGGTGAAGATGAGCTCGTTGTAAGGGGTTACACCGATGCAAGCTTCCAATCCGATAAGGATGATTTTAGATCACAATCTGGTTATGTGTTTTGTATTGGTGGTGGTGCTGTGAGCTGGAAGAGTTCAAAGCAAGAGACAGTAGCTGACTCTACAACAGAATCTGAGTACATTGCCGCCTCTGATGCTGCGAAGGAGGCAGTTTGGATCAAGAAGTTCATCACTGAACTTGGAGTGGTTCCAAGCATTGCCGACCCGATAGAGCTCTATTGTGACAACAATGGAGCAATCGCACAGGCTAAGGAACCTCGATCTCACCAGCGATCCAAACACATACTCCGACGCTATCATCTCATCAGGGAGATCATCGAGAGGGGTGATGTAAGGATATGCAGGACTTCGACAGACAGCAACATTGCTGATCCACTGACAAAGCCCCTTACGCAGCAGAAGCATGATAGCCATTCTAGGTCCATCGGTATTAGATACATGGATGATTGGCTTTTAGTGCAAGTGGGAGATTGTTAGTGTTGTGCCCAAAAAGCCAATCATGAGATGATTGTATTTTTTGCACATTGAGTCATGATATTTTATTAAGGCATTAATCCAGCAATTATGTTTGTTGTTTTGTTTCTGCGTAACTTAACAAACATAATTGTAACCCTAGAATAATGATATTCTTAAACGTCCCTAGTCTAGTATTATTGTGGAGCGGGTTGCAATAATACATAACGACTAGCATATGTGGAGACTAATATGAGATATGTAGTCTACATATGGGTACAAGTTGGAGAACTTGTGTACTGGACCGACCCACCATGAGAACACTACATGGATCGTTATATGAGTGTCATAAGTGATTCTCATAGTGATCATGGTATATGTAGTCCTTCGACCTAAGATCATCAAGGTTCCCTACATGTGAGTCACATACTTTGATACTTTCCTTTGTTGCTCGTAACTGAGTGAACTTGAAGGAGGTCATTGGGTATGTCACATATCATGCGGAGGGATTTGTATGATCAAGATGGGATTTGTCCCTCCTATGTAACGGGAGTGATATCTTCGGGCCCCTTGATAGAGTAAGACTTAGAAAAATGCATGGCCATGCTCGGATGAGTTGATATACGATATCAATGTCATCAGTTTAAGTTGGTCTACTCGGTAATCAAGAAACCAAAGATTGGGCTATACGAGAGTGACACATTCCATGTCTCATGCTTAGTCTTGATATCTTGGACAAAGGGACAATGGCATATATCGGTGATGATCATAAAGGTTTAGTCGAATCATCGACAATCTTGTCACTTGGGTAGCAATGATGTGTTGCTAGACACCGCTCATTGCTTATGATCATAAATGTGATTTATGATCATTGCCAACGTGGTAAGAGCCTATTGGGTCGCACACATAGAGCTATTTGGATCATTAGAGTGCATGGGCTAATAATTTGGGTTTTGGTTTCACAATAATTTCGTATTAATAATGGGCCCAATAGTTGAGCCATTATTAAGCCCGAAATTAAAGCCTAATTGGATTAGGGCTTTGAAACCCATTAGGCCTGGAAGTTGAGTCTCACTATAAATACAACTTTTAGTGAGAAATTCGCAGGTCTCCTTGCCCTAGCCTCCCAAAAGGACAGCCGCACTCTTCTCTTGCAATTCCTTGGAGGACGCAAGCTAGCACTGCGAGCGCAAGAGAAACGCATCTGCCGGGATGTGGTGGAAGCGTGGTGATCCCGAGAGGCTCGTGTGGATACCATAGAGAGCTTGAACACGTCAACTGTTCAGGTTTTGTGATTCGACTCTACAGTTGAGTGAGAGATCTCAACCGAAAATTAGGTATGAAAATTTTTGAACACCCGGTTTACCCCGTTTCACTTGGATCCTGGAGGGTTTCGGTTAAATTCCGCTGCGCTGTTTGGCTCCCGAAACCCAATCGAAAGAAGATCAAAATCCCCCCGCCGCCAAGTTATTCCCCGAAAAGAAGGTACCATTCTCCGTTGCCAGAGGCCTCTAGGCAGCAAGAAGAGCCCAGCGCCACGATCCTCATGGAAAAGATCCTAGAGAGGTTGGGGAAAGTGGAGAGGCAGATGGCTCATAAGCCTGTTTAGTCAAGGTTGTCGAAGACCTTCAACGGAGAAGAGTCACCCTTCATTCGAGCGATAGTTGAGGCACCCATGCCAAGTGACTTCCGGGTGCCACGCTTGGAGACGTACGATGGGCGTAGTAAGCCCCAAGCCCACCTCACAAAGTATAGGCACAGCATGGTACTGAACAGTGCTGATGATGCCACCCTCTGCAAATGCTTTGAGGTCACCCTCTCAGGGCCAGTGACAGCCTGGTACAACTCCTTGGCCCCCGGAACCATAATAGGTTTCCAAGAGCTGTCCAACGTTCACACAGTAGTTCATTGGGAGCAGGCCGACGGTGAAGATGCCCATCCAGATGTTCGACATAGCGTAAAGGAACGGAGAAACCATTCGCAACTATGTCAAAAGGTTCAACCAAGAGGCCCTGAGCGTGCCAGACTTCCGTCTCAAACTACGCATCCTCGCCATGATACGGGGACTTCAGTGAGACTCACAACTCTTTTACGAGTTCTCGAAGGACTCCCCGGACGCCCTCGGCGAGCTCTACAGAAGGGCCGAACAGTACATGACTACTGAAGAACTAAGGATGGGAGGTCCAAAGTCTGACCACGCTCATCCTGAAGGACAAAGCAGCCAACTTCGGTATCCAATTGAAGGTGGAGGGAGACCTCGGAAGTAGAGGGGGAAGAAGCCAATGGCGTTCACCCCATTGAACATAACAAGAATGAACATCCTAATGGCTATAAAGAGGCAAGGGAGCCAAATTTAACGTCTGAAGGGCATGACCTTAGAAAACAAGAAAAATTTGAAGAAATTTTTTCAATTCCATCAGGACCATGGTCATGACACTGAGGATTGCTTCCAGCTCAAGAAGTACATTGAGTCCCTAATCAAGCAGGGCCAACTCTGCCGGTACCTATGGATGCCCTCGCCTACGGGAAGGAGGGAGGAGGAAAGAAAGGAAAATGAGGACTACGATTATGATCGACGTCGGAACCGAAATTCCAAGAAGAATCCTTCACCTCCGGCTGGAGTAATCCAGACGATCACCACGGGACAACTTTGGCAGAAAGAAAGAGGAAAGCCAGGGAGATCTCGGTAATAGAATTCGGTAACCCATCGAACAAGCTTGTTTGGAAGGATGGGTCCACCGTAGTATTCCCATATGATGATCCACTCCTTATCATGGCAAGGATTGGGAGTTGGGAAGTAAAAAGAGTGCTCCTCGACAACTGTTCCAATGCCGATGTCCTTTTCTCCCATCTGCTACCAAGCCTGGGCATCATGAAGAATGATCTCAAACCTGTCTCATCCCCTACCTTCGGGGTAGATCCTTCCGAACTCCCTGTCCTCGGGTGGATTGACTTACCACTGATGATAAGGGGAACTTCTGTTCAGAACAATCAAGAGCTCTTCACCTCAGCCATGACCAGGTTCATTGTTATCAACGTCCCCTCTTCATATAATGCTATCCTCAGAAGGCAAACTCAAGGGAACCTTCAGATTCAACCAGATGTGAAGTCCCTGACGGTCACCTTTGGCACGAAGGATGGGGATGTAGAAATATTTATTGATCAAGTTAAGGTCTGAAAGGTCTTCATAAGGGCAAGGCAAAGCCAAATGAAAGTGCAAATGCAGGCCTCGGAAGAGAAGGGTGTACCGGCCGAATAGGCTACAGAAAGAGAGAGAAGCGACTTAGAGAAAATTGAAACTGAGAATATAGAGCTTGTCCGAGGCCGAAGTACCCGTGTAGGGAAACAGCTAGCCAAAGGTGACAAGCAAAAGCTTATATATTTCCTTTTAATGAACAAGGATCTATTCGCTTACTTGCCGAAGGACATGCCTGGGGTAAATCTTTACATAATTTAGCATAGTCTTAAGATACACTGTGACGCGAAGCTTGTGCACCAAAAAAAGAAAAGCCTTTTGGCACACAAGAATAACTTCGTTAAATCCAAAGTCCAATGGTTGATGGAGGCAGATGTAATAAGGGAAGTCAAATATCCCGAATGGCTTAATAATGTGGTTATCGGCATGAAAGAAGGGAGTGACAAACTCCGAATGTGCATCAACTTCCGAAACATAAACGATGCTTGCCCTAAGGATTCATATCCTTTGCCACCAATAGACTAGTTGGTAGACTCAACTGCCGAGTATGGGCTCCTTAGTTTCCTCGACGCCTTCAGCGGGTATCATCAAATCAGGATGGACCCCTGAAGACGAGGAAAAAACTGCCTTCATCACCGAAGTTGGTACATACTGCTATACTAGAATGCCCTTTGGGCTTAAGAATGCAGGGGCCATGTACTAGAGGTTGATGAATAGGGTCTTCGACTCCCAAATTGGGAGAAACATGGAAGTCTATGTCGATGATATGATAGTTAAGAGCAAACAGCCTAGTAGTCATATCATAGACTTAAAGGAAACATTCCACCAACTGAGGACATTCAAAATTCATCTCAACCATAAAATATGCGTGTTCGGGGTGAATGCCGGTAAGTTCCTCAAATTCATGGTGTCGCAAAGAGGTATTGACTCCAATCCAGAAAAGGTCAAGGCCCTACTGGGATTCCGAACTCCCACGATGACTAAGGATGTGCAAAGACTTACAGGGAGAATCACGTCACTCAGCAAATTCATCTCCAGATATAGGGATCATTGTCGACTGTTCTTCAAAGTCCTCACTAAGGTAGCAAAAAATGGTGACGACCTCGGGACAGAGGTGCGCCCTTGGAACGAAGACTGCCAAAAGGCCTGGGAAGAGCTTAAAGTCTACCTAACTTGTCTGCCAACAATTCGACAGCCACGGGAAGGAGAACCCCTCATACTCTACCTCACGGTCACCGAAAAGGTAGTAAGTTTGGTCCTTGTAAAGGAAGAGGGGGCAAAGCAATGGCCAATATATTATGTGAGCAAGTCTCTACATGGTGCCGAAGTCAGGTACCCCTTGCTACAAAAGGCTATTTATGCCCTGGTACTTGCAAGCAGAAGGCTACGACCTTATTTCCAAGGGCACCCCATTATCGTCCGAAGTAGCCTGCCTCTTCGGGATATCATGAAGAAGGTGGACCACTTAGGAAGGCTATCGAAATGGTGCATCGAGCTTGGTGAATATGATATCACCTATGGGTCAAAGAAGGCAATAAAAGCATAGGCATTGGTAGATTTCATTGCCGAAGTACCCGTTGCCGAAGACAGTCCGCCTAACCTCAGAACGGATGAACCTGAGTGGACTCTATTACCACCTCACAAAATGTTGACGGGGCCTCCGGTTCTGAACATCAAGGAGCTAGAGTAATTCTCCGTGGCCCTGAAGGTATGGAAGCCATGAAAGCCATCAAATTTGGGTTTAATGTCACCAACAATATGGCAGAATATGAAGCCCTTATAGCAGGTTTGTGCGTTGCCAGAAGAGTTGGCATGAGAAACCTAAAGGCCCACAGCAATTCTCAACTTGTGGTCCGACAGATGGCAGGGGACTATGGCACGAAGGACCCAACCTTGGGAAAGTATCATGACCTTGTAACAAAGCTCATCCAAGAGTTTGATGTAGTGCACATCGAGAATGTGCCTCACTGAAACAATACTAAAGCAGATATTTTGGCCAAGATGAAAAAGTCCACCAAAGTGCTAAGCCAACCGAGCATAGCAATAATGAGCATAGCAACTTCAGAAAGAGGATAGAAGGATCCCAAAAAAAAGTACCTCATGACTTCAGAACTTCCCAAAGACCCTCTTGAGGCAGCAAAAGTGTGAAGATGTTCTGGACGATATTTCCTAATCGGGGAGGAGTTATACCAACAAGGGTATGCGAGCCCACTACAAAGGTGTGCCAGCGAAGAGGACATAGAGACAGTCCTCAAAGAAGTCCATGAAGGGGCTTGTGGTTCCTACATAGGAACTGACACCCTGGCAAGAGTACTACTCCGCCAGGGATACTTCTGGCCCACCCTAAGGAAGGACGCAAGGCAGTTTGTCCAGAAATGTGACAATTGCCAAAGACACGCCAACATCCAGAGGCTACCCTTGAAAATGATAACTTCGGCTAACTACCCTTGCCCCTTCGCAGTATGGGGTATTGACCTCATCGGGCCTCTCCCAACTGCACCCGGAGGAGTGAAGTTCTGCGTAGTTGCAGTAGATTACTTCACTAAATGGATTGAGGCAGAGCCTCTGGCAACCATTTCGATGAAGGACATACAGAAATTTGTCTGGAAGAACATCGTATGCAGATTCGGCATACTGAGGGTGATAGTGGCCGATAATGGTTCCCAGTTTATTGACAAGGGGTTCCAAGAATTCACTACCGACCTCGGGATAAAAATGCACTTCACCCTGGTAGCTCATCCTCAGAGCAATGGACAGGTAGAGGTGTCCAACAGAACCATAAAAGATGGTTTGAAAAAGAGATTGAAGGAAGAAAAAGGAAAATGGCCAAGAAAACTTCCTAGTGTGCTATGGAGCTATTGGACAACACCCTAAAGGGCCACAGGTGAGACACCTTTCTCACTCATCTTCGGTACAGAAGCCATTATTCCTATCAAAGTAGTTCAACCACTGGTCAGGGTACAAGTGTTCGACGAAGAAGGGAATGACCTTGGGTTGAGAACCAAGCTGGACCTAATTGACGAACACAAGGAAGTGGCTGAGCCTAAAAGAAAAGCTTTTCAACAAAGGGTAGCTATCGCTGTGAACTCGCATGTCAGGCAAAAAGGAATCAGGAAGGGCGACCTTGTCCTCCGAAAGGCTGAGTTTGAGCCCCGAAGACCATCTCACGGAGTACTTCGGGCAAATTGGGAAGGGCCTTATTTGGTTCTTGATGAAGTTTCACCAGGAGTCTACAGGCTAGGCGATGCCGAAGGTGGCGAACTAAGAAACACATGGCATTCAGATGCTTTGAAAAAATTCTACACTTAGAAATTTTTCTAAGGAAAATAGTCCCACCAATGGAATCTATCCGAACAAGGTGCAAGTATCTACCTACGGAAGTGACACATTTTCCCTGAAGGTGTGTCAACCAAACATGGCTGATAAAAATAGGGAAAGCTTTAGGAAAGATATTCGCCGAAACTGGTGTTATGCCGAAGATGGTTGATAACAAGCATGAAAAATATCTTCCCGAGGATCCTAAACTAAAAATTGTCAAACTAACCCTTGGAACCGAAGATCATTTAAGGAGAAACTTGTCCTGGGACTTAGCCAAATTTTGGAGGAAAGAAAGAATTTTCATTTATATAAGAGGAAGTTTACAAAGAAGAAAGCCTATTCGGGGTCTTGGACACCTAGGGGACCTCGTCATCTGGAGCTACTTCATCGCCAACCTCCTCTGTTATAACCTTCGGCATCGGAGGAAGAGCAAAAGGAAGGTTGAGGTGCTCTATCTTCGACCATGTCCCGCGAGGCCCTTCAAGGATGTCCAGACTTGCCAAGAAGGAGATGTCAAGGTCTGGGTATTTGGCTAGAACTTGGTGTCGAGCCAAACAAAAGCCATCTTGGAATGCAACCTTTGTTGCTTGATCAGCATTGTCCTTCACGACACCTAAGGCGTCCAGCTCGTCCCTCAACTCGGCAACCTCCTTCTCTAGCTTCTTCGACTTGTTCTTCTTCTTCTCTTTCTTCGGTGCGTCAACCTCGGCTAGAAGTTTGGCATTGTCTGCGAAGGCCTTCATGATGAGTGCAGAGTCCTCCTGTCACACCTCACACAGGCCCTGGCCCAACACTCTATAATATAAACACCCAACTAAGGTTTAGTTTCCAACTTTTATATTTGGCCAACTAATGTTTCTTAACCTTAAGTCTTATTTTCTTAAGGTATTTAGCCTGGGAGGTGGCCCAGGAGGCTTATGAGTAAAACCAACTACTTACTTGCAGCAGAAGTAAGGCCCAATACCACTAACTTGTAGAATAAGCAAGGCTTTAATAGATTACTTGCATAACAAGCATGGCAAACACTTAATAGAATTTAAGTGTGTAAGCTACGTGCAATCAAGTGTGTTATTTTAGAATGGCAACCAAGAAGCCCAAGGTGTTATTTGGTTTGAAAACTCATGATTGAATGCACATGTACTTCTCAGCCATAAAAGAACAAAGGAGGTTCACAAGATGAACATACATCTCATTCATGCCAGAACATACATAAGCCTATAAGCATTCATCATATACAAGTCCAAAACTATTCCAAAAGTGCAAAAACAACTTGGCCTACCAAGGTACTCCATGTACCACAAAATAACTAGGCAACCGAGACTACATAAACATGTACAACAAAAGTAGTCTACCTAGTACACATACATGGCTCCATGCCATGATTCCAAGTCTTCATTACCAAGTTATGTTACAACCGAAAGCCCCTAGTGCTCAAATAGAACCTTAAGTATGCCATACAACAAGACACACTGCAAAACCAAACCTATGGCCATGTTCATGGTCATAAAAGTGAAAACTATGATCAGAGCAAGTGTTCACATATCCATAGCTACCCACCTAGACAAGTCCCACTCTACAAGCCTGAACAACTTAAACATAAGTCTCGGCGAACTTCAAAAACAAGACTTGTAATGTACAAATTTACCAAGCCAAGCACACATTGGCACATACCTTGATATACAAGCAAACTAGCTCAAAAACACTAGCACAACTCAAGCAACTATTCAGGCCGAATATCATTTCCTGAAAAACAAATGTTTGGGCAATGAGTATAAATACTCAGTAGAGTTCACCATTATTCCAACTCATAACAGACTTTATTTAGTTAAGCCGAGTATACAACTCAAGGCTTAACCTCCATTTGCTCATCATAACCTGCAAAATAAGACACAAAGACAACAAAAACACAACATTTATATATATCCATGCTAACAAACCCGAGACATACAAGCCACAATAATAAGTAAATGGTTAGCAAGCACAAAGAATCAATCAAGCACACAATGAACACACACACACACCACAATGACCATTCGGCCAACTACCATAACATGTGCCATTGTGCACTTTTGCACACAAAACTTCACCATAAACTCCACTTGCACTAGAGCTCCGAAATGCCTAGCAAAATGGTCACATTCACTAGCATTGTAGAACATGTCCATAGTCAATTAGCTAATTAACAACCATAACCGAATCATTCTTAATAGCCCGTCAAGCAACTAAGGTCATTTAGCAAATTTAACCATCACTTAGCTACTTTAAACACTTGAATCATGGTATACTACCAAGCAATCAAGTAGTTTAGTGAACCCTACCACAATTCAAGCTTGTGTTCTTCTCGGTCAAAGCTCAACATTCAACCGAAATGCTCCTCTAAACCATTGGCCTAACACAACACCAATTAAGCATTAATACTCCTTGTTCATGGAATATCTACCATGTATTCAAGGAGAAACACAACATTACCTCAAACCCAAGCTTGAACCATTCTCGGCCTCCATGATTTCTTCAATCAAAGGCTTGATCTTGAGTTGCTAGGTGCCAAAACCAAAGCTTTCAAGCTTGTTTCCTTAGCTCAAGCTCCAATTTCCTCTTTAATGCCCTTAATCCGAGACCAATATTGATGGAACTCAAGAACACGGCCAAGAACAAACAAGCAAAGCAAGCTCTCGGCCAAAGGAAAAAGGAACCCAAAATGAAGGCAAAGTGAACTAATGGAAGCATGCATGTCCGGCCTTAAGCCATATGTAATAAAAATGGCACTAATGCTAGCTCTCGGCCTCACCATTTTTTGCATGGTGCCAACTAGTCCTCCAAGACTCCATGGTCTTGTTCTAGTCCTTTAAACATAAACACTTTCAGCCTTAATCATCACTTCATGGCTCAAATTTCCAAGCACACAAACCAAAACGTCCAATAAGTCCATTAAACCCATGTAGTAACCGGCCAAGTACTTATACAAGTACTTGATAGCCAAAGGCTATTGCCTCCTCGGTAGTAACTCCCTGCCAGAATATTGGCCGAGGAGTCTGACGTCACCCAAGAGAGGATCTTTTCACTGACCTCGGAAGGTGCGAAGTCAAACACTATGAGCTCGAGACTTTGGTTAGCTCGTCAGGAATTCCGAGGACAACACCGTCTCCATCGAGGGGCCAAACTGACTGCCCCGAAGAGGATCTTCCCCGAACAAGAAGCACCTGAACAAGGGAATCCCCGAACTATGGGTGTGAGTCCCGAAGAAGGTGTCCATCAAGGGAACTCCCAGAACTATGGGATAGATCCCGAAGGAGGTGCTCGCACCGAAGGACGGATAGAATCCGAAGAGGGTGCACGCACCGAAGGGCGACCTCGCCCAGGGGACCTCGGGAGTACGGTATGAGCATTTAAGGAGCCTCTGACATGTCGCTCACAAGCCCTACACGTCACATCAGAACGGCGAACTGACGCGCCGCAGCCGCCCCAGTCCTGACACAACCTGTCCGGGTCCAGGGCTAAAAGAGGCTGCAAACGGCTGCCTGTCCCCTAGGTCCAAAAGCACAGATCAAATCCGACCGAACACGTGTCATGATCTGAACGGACCATCTACTCCTATAAAAACTAGGAAATGGGACTGGGCAAAGGATGGGGCATTCTCCTCCCTCTGAGAAAAACACCAAACAGGCAAGACACTTGATCCTTTAGTGTTCTTCCTCCACTTTCACTCAGAAAACTGACTTGGGCGTCGGAGGATCCTCCCCGGAAAAGCAAACCGGGGACCTCCTAACCCCTCCTTTGAGCTTTTCAGGCACACTCAGCTGGGAAACCAGAGCTCCAGGCGCTTGCCTCCTCAGGAAGTCTCTCCACCTGTCAACATGACAACAAACGAAGATGCTTTGGGGCATCAGTACTAGTTAGGCAAACTAAGGTAATGATGCTTAATACCTTAGTGGGGGACATGATTTGACTAGTTATCATTGATGTATACCATAATTTGGCCTAGTATGCCATTAATCCTCACATAGTTTTGCATGGCCGAAAATGCCTACTCAAACTTTGTAGTTTTATTAGCACCACTAATTCAAGTGTGCAATTTAGCCTTTCAACTTTGTTTCCTACCAAACTTAACATAGTATTCCATTTAAGTGCACTTAAGGCACATAGTTTTCTAGCTTTGCATTTTCATCACTACTACTGATGGCCAGGGGCCTCATCGTTTATAGTCATGATGACTGGAGGAGAGACTTCTGGGAGGAAGAACGCCTGGTGGATTGGATCGCCCAAAGGAGAGTGCCTGAAAGCTCAGAAACAAAGGGTTAGGAGGCCCGCGGAGTGTTTTTCCAGGGGGGAGCCTCCGACGCTCAATTCAGTGGTGGCTGAGAGAAAGGCAGAGAAAATAGCACAAAGGGCTGAGGAGTCTCGCCTGGTAATTTTCTCAGAGTGTGGGAGCCGTATTTTGCCAACCAGCCTCCTGCCAAGTATTAATTCCTGGTATTTATAGGAGCGCCTAGCCCGTTCAGATCGCGACACGTGTTCGGTCGGATGTTCCTGAATTTCTGGGCGTAGGAGACAGATAGCTGGTAGCAGGTTGCCTTGAGCCATGTGCTGAGATGGGCCATGATGTGATTCTGATGGCGTCAGTGTGGCAGTGCGCCTTTTGAGGCGGATTGTGGCGTCTGTGAATGGATGTGTCAGAGGCTTCCTTAAATGCTTCCATAAATGCTCCTGCCGTACTCCCGAGGTCCCTGGGTGAGGTCGTCCTTCGGTACGGACAGAGCCTCTTCGGGAAACAAGCCCTCAGTTCGGGGGTTCCCAGTTTCAGGGAGTTCCGCCTTCGGGGATATCATGTTCGGCTCGCTATGTCTGGTGCCGCTTTTCCGAAGGCGATCTGTTCACAACCTTGGGGGGGCAAGTAGTGTCCTCAGGTTTTCCTGGCGTGCCGGGCTCGGAGCTCTTCGGCTATCTCCCGAGGTGCATGATCACACCTTTTCTCGGGTAGCGCCAGCTTCTTCTGGCCATTCTTGTGGCAGGGAGTTCGGCCAGATAGAGGCGATAGCGTTTGGCTATCACATGCCCCCCTTTGGAAAGCCGAAGTGAAGACTTCAGTTTTGCATCTCTTTCCGAGGTTGTTTATGGGAGTCTCTTTGGAAGCTCAACCTGTTCCGAGGATGCGCCTTTTGCCCGAAGATCATGGGCTCTTCGGCCTTGGCCTGTTCTTTGGTGTCTTCGAGGCGGAGCCTGTGCCGAAGATACACCTCTTGCCCGAAGGTCATGGGCTGTTCGGCCATAGCCTGTCTCTTGGCGTCCTCGAGTTGGCCTGCTCTTTGTTTCTGCAGGTCTGTTTGGCCAAGCGTGTCAGTCTGAGCGGCGCGTCCCAGTTTTCCAGGGATGTCAGAAGACGTGTCCCAGTTTTCAAGGGACGTTTGGAGGACGTGTCCCCCATTTTTGCGCAGCGGTTGACACGTGGCGCTTTGCCATTGGAGGAGAGTCACGTCGGTTACAGAGGGCGCGCCTTTTCAGGTGCAGAGAGCAGTTACGGCGACGGTTCGCCTCCAAAGGGTACTTATGACGATGTTTCGGTTACCCACCTCTGGCTTATAAATAGCCCATTCCATCATAAGTTCCTTTTGCTTTTTCTTCTGCTCTTTTCTCTGCTTTGCCCCTGTTCTTGCACTTTCTTGCTTTCTGTGGCGGAGCTACCTTAATCAGAGCTTTTTTCCAGCCAACTTTCACGACGGCGTCCTCAGATTTTGGCAAATCTTTCGGTGGGTTTTTGTTTTCCAGAGCGTTTTGATCCCTCTGTTCTTTTGAGTTTTTCTCTGGAAACTGTTTTCTTCCGTTTTCAAACTCGTTTTCATGTCGAAAATGCCCATTCCTGAGAGCTGGCAGCCTCTTTTAGCCCATCCTTGTTGCACCACCCCTGCAAAGTTAGAGAGGTGGAAGAAAAAATTCTTTCTTCCCTCTTACGCCATTACTAGGCTGCCTCGTTCTAGCCATTATGCTTTTTCAAACCATAGTAAGGAGGTTACCGTTTTCCGAGCCCAGCTGAAGGCCGGTCTTCGGTATCCTCCCCCGAAGATGGTGTGCGAGTTCTGCAAATTTCATGGCATTGCTGTGAACCAGCTTCCCCCGAACTCGTTCTGCTATTTTAACGCCTACCTCTGCATGTGTGGCGTCTTCGGGATAGAACCCCATTTCATAATCTTTATGCAGTACTACAAGCTCTCTGTGGTCCCGAAGGGTGGCTTCTATTTCATGCTACCTCGGGGATCCGGGAGCAAGAAATTCATGTTCACCTTCGCCACTAAGGATAGCTGGCGGGGGTGGCAACAGAAGTTCTTCTTCCTGAAGATGGACGAGGCCTGGTCGTACGTTCCGACCAAATGGGCTCAGGGAACACTGGATGTGGACGTTGTTGATCCGAGGATGCTGCTGACCCCAGAGTTGGCTCCCGTGTTCGCGGATTTCGACGCCCGCATTCGGGCTGTCTCTGACTGGGATCCCGAGGTCGCTCCGCGCGCCCTTTACCCTTTTCCAATCAACTGGAAGTTGATGACCGAAGAGGTCCTTCGGGAACTAAAGGTGGTAAAGGAGCACGAGACTGACCTCAAGATGCCAGCTCCTGCCATCGCCGGGAAGGATTCCTGGTTGGTCAAGCTTCTTAAGGAGGAGATTTCTTTCGAAACGCTTGTCGAAAGTGAGTCATCTTCTACTCCTTTGCTGTTTTTTTTCTCGGACTTACGCTGATGTTTCTCTCCTTTTTCAGAGATGGGCGACGGAATTGCCGCCTATTACAAGTCCCTTTTCACCGGCCAAGTGGAGAAGGGCGATCAAACGAAGAAGGCGGCTTCCCGAAGGTGGAAGTCTACTGGCGCGGGGCCTTCGAGGAAACGGGCAAAGATAACTACCCAGGTTCCTCTAGAAGAAATTCCCGAGGAGACTGCCGAGGAGCCTGGGACAGCCGAGATTCCGGCGTCTGAGACTGCTGCTTCCGAGGTCCCTTCAACCGACGTCCCTCCTCAAAGTCCTACTGCGTCGCAGGCCCTCCTTGATGTAGTGGTAGAAGTACCTTCTGCCGAGGAGCGGCGCAGGCGGAAGGGCAAGGGCATTTCGGCCGAGGAGGCCGAGGACTCCGAGGACGTCGTTGTCGAGGTTCCACCAGGTTTGTTTCCAGACAAAGTGTACTTCCTTTGTTTTTTCTGGATTGGCTTCTTTGTCTTTAATCTCCTTCTCGTTCTTACCATGCAGGGGAGTTGACTACCCCTGACTGGGTGGCCGAACATGCTCGGAAGCGAGCTCTTCGGGATGCCAAAATCCCGCAAGGGAAGATACCCAAGGAGCCTTTCTGGACATTCACGGAGGACATGAATTTGTACTCCGAGGACGTTCCTCAAATGGCTAAGGAAATTTCGAAGGGGGTGCTCACCAAGGCCTCCTTCAAGGCTATAGCGGCGGCCCATCCGGGGGATAACACTCTCGCCGCAAAGATCACCGAGCATGCTGCTAAGGTATATCCTTCACAGTTCTTTCCCTTCAATTTTTTCCTAAGCCTTTGGCTCTTACTGACCTTGCGTTTTATCTTTTTGCAGCTGCTGGGGTACGCCGGCTTTCTCCGAGTTCGGGTGGCCAGGGAGGTTGCCTTCCGAACTTCGGCCACTCAGACCATGAATGAGGCGAGGATCGCACTCGCGGAGTCGGCCGCCAAAAACCAGCAGCTGAAAGAGGCTGCTGAGAAAGAAGTGACTGCCCTTCGGGAGGAGTTCCGGAAGGAAAAAGAAGAACTTCAAAAGGATTCCTCCCAGAAGATCGCTGACCTCGGTGATCAAATAAAGGGGATGCTCGCCGCCAACGAAGATCTTCTCAAGCACAAGGCTGCTTCTGACAGCCTTATAGTGTCGTTGACGAGTGAGAATAACACTCTCCGGGCTGAGGTCGAGTCTTTGAAGAAGGGGTCCAAGGGGACGCTGGAGATAAAGGCGCTGAAGGAGGAGTGATAGCCAAAGGCTATTGCCTCCTCGGTAGTAACTCCCTGCCAGAATATTGGCCGAGGAGTCTGACGTCACCCAAGAGAGGATCTTTTCACTGACCTCGGAAGGTGCGAAGTCAAACACTATGAGCTCGAGACTTTGGTTAGCTCGTCAGGAATTCCGAGGACAACACCGTCTCCATCGAGGGGCCAAACTGACTGCCCCGAAGAGGATCTTCCCCGAACAAGAAGCAGCTGAACAAGGGAATCCCCGAACTATGGGTGTGAGTCCCGAAGAAGGTGTCCATCAAGGGATTGTTAGTATTGTGCCCAAAAGCCAATCATGAGATGATTGTATTTTTGCACATTGAGTCATGATATTTTATTGAGGCATTAATCCAGCAATTATGTTTGTTGTTTTGTTTCTGCGTAACGTAATAAGCATAATTGTAACCCTAGAATAATGATATTCTTAAACGTCCCTAGTCTAGTATTATTGTGGAGCGGGTTGCAATAATACATAATGACTAGCATATGTGGAGACTAATATGAGATATCTAGTCTACATATGGGTACAAGTTGGAGAACTTGTGTACTGGACCGACCCACCATGAGAACACTTCATGGATCGTTATATGAGTTGTCATAAGTGATTCTCATAGTGATCATGGTATATGTAGTCCTTCGACCTAAGATCAACAAGGTTCCCTACATGTGAGTCACATACTTTGATACTTTCCTTTGTTGCTCGTAACTGAGTGAACTTGAAGGAGGTCATTGGGTATGTCACATATCATGCGGAGGGATTTGTATGATCAAGATGGGATTTGTCCCTCCTATGTAACAGGGAGTGATATCTTTGGGCCCCTTGATAGAGTGAGACTTAGAAAATGCATGGCCATGCTTCGCTGAGTTGATATATGATATCAATGTCGTCAGTTTTAAGTTGGTCTACTCGGTAAATCAAGAAACCAAAGATTGGGCTATACGAGAGTGACACATTCCATGTCTCGTGCTTAGTCTTGATATCTTGGACAAAGGGACAATGGCATATATCGGTGATGATCATAAAGGTTTAGTCGATTCACCGACAATCTTGTCACTTGGGTAGCAATGATGTGTTGCTAGACACCGCTCATTGCTTATGATCATAAATGTGATTTATGATCATTGCCAACATGGCAAGAGCCTATTGGGTCGCACACATAGAGCTATTTGGATCATTAGAGTGCATGGGCTAATTATTTGGGTTATGGTTTCACTTTAATTTCGTATTAATAATGGGCCAAGGAGTTGAGCCATTATTAAGCCCGAAATTAAATCCTAATTGGATTAGGGCTTTAAAACCCATTAGGCCTGGAAGTTGAGTCTCACTATAAATACAACTTTTAAGTGAGAAAATCAGAGGTCTCCTTGCCCTAGCCTCCCAAAAGGACAGCCACACTCTTCTCTTGCAATTCCTTGGAGGACGCAAGCTAGCACTGCGTGCGCAAGAGAAACGCATCTGCCGGGACGTGGTGGAAGCGTGGTGATCCCGAGAGGCTCGTGTGGATACCATAGAGAGCCTGAACACGTCAACTGTTCAGGTTTTGTGATTCGACTCTACAGTTGAGTGAGAGATCTCAACCGAAAATTAGGTATGAAATTTTCGAACACCCGGTTTACCCCGTTTCACTTGGATCCTGGAGGGTTTCGGTTAAATTCCGCTGCGCTGTTTGGGTCCCGAAACCCAAAAGGGAACTCCCAGAACTATGGGATAGATCCCGAAGGAGGTGCCCGCACCGAAGGACGGATAGAATCCGAAGAGGGTGCACGCACCGAAGGGCGACCTCGCCCAGGGGACCTCGGGAGTATGGTATGAGCATTTAAGGAGCCTCTGACATGACGCCCACAAGCCCTACATGTCACATCAGAACGGCGAACTAACGCGCCGCAGCCGCCCCAGTCCTGACACAACCTGTCCGGGTCCAGGGCTAAAAGAGGCTGCAAACGGCTGCCTGTCCCCTAGGTCCAAAAGCACAGATCAAATCCGACCGAACACGTGTCATGATCTGAACGGACCATCTACTCCTATAAATACTAGGAAAAGGGACTGGGCAAGGGATGGGCATTTTCCTCCCTCTGAGAAAACACAAAACAGGCAAGACACTTGATCCCTTAGTGTTCTTCCTCCACTCTCACTTAGAAAACTGACTTGGGCGTCGGAGGGTCCCCCCCGGAAAAGCAAACCGGGGACCTCCTAACCTCTCCTTTGAGCTTTTCAGGCACACCTAGCTGGGAAACCAGAGCTCCAGGCACTCGCCTCCTCAGGAAGTCTCTCCACCTGTCAACATGACAACAAATGAAGATGCTTTGGGGCATCAAGGAGATTGCTGAACTGAAGGACGACCTTGACAACCTTGAGCTTGATAAGAACGAGTCTGATCAAATGGCCAAGGTTGCCTTTCAGGACGGCTTCTGCCTTGCTCGTCACCAGGTTCTCCAGAGGTTCCCAGATTTAGACCTCTCTTTTCTGGAGGCCCTAAATATTCCTGAGGGACCTCGGTGGGAATGGTCCAAGGTTAAACATTTGAACCTTCCTCCTTCAATTCCAGCACCAAAGGTGGTGGAAAAGGGCGGGCCAACGAGTGGCTCTCGGGACGCCGCGAACCCTTAGGCTATTTTAGGGCCCCTTTTCTTTCCCTTCTATTTTGTATTCCTTCTTCGGGCACTTCTTTATTGTAAAGCAGCTTACTCCTTAATGGAGACTTTTTTGGCTAAGTGCTCTTTCTTGGCAAGTTTCTTGCAATTTTCCATTGTCCCGAACACGTTCGCTCAAGAGACTTCGGAAAACCTACGATCAAAGAAACTCTTTTACCTTCCTTTGGCCGAGCCTGTTTGCTCCAGAGGCTTTCTGGAAAGTCTAAAAAAATTTGACTAAGTCTTTTTGCAGGCTTTTGCATTTCCAATTTTGTCCCGAACATGATTGCTCGAGGGACTTCGGAAAACCTTTCAGTCAAAAAATTTTCATTTGTCCCGAGCATGTTTGCTCAAGGGACTTCGGAAAGTTGTTTTCCTTTCGCGAGATTCTTAAAATTTTCCATCGCCTTCCCGAGCTGACAGGCTCAAAGGACTTCGGAAAACTGTCTCTGCGCTGGCTACGGCGAGTACTTCTGCGAGATTTTTGTTTTCCATCTTTCCCGAGCGTGATGGCTCAAGGGACTTCGGAAAAGTCATCCATCTTTTCCGAGAGCGTGATGGCTCAAGGGACTCTGGAAGGTCAATCTGTCACGCTTTATTATGGCGAGCATCTTCGCGGAATTCTGCTTTGCACAATTTTGGATACTTAAGAACTTTCCTTAAGAGCATTCTGTACTTACAATTCCTCCGCTTCATCTTAGGCGTAGAATTTTTTCAAGGCGTCTGAGTGCCAAGTATTTTTCAATTCTACGCCTTCGGCGTTGCCAAGTTTGTACACGCCTTTTCGTACTTCGGCGAGAACCAGATAAGGTCCTTCCCAGTTTGCGCGAAGTACTCCGTGGGACGGCCTTCGGGGTGCAAAGTCAGCCTTTCGGAGAACGAGGTCTCCCTTCTTGATTTCTTTTGGCCTGGCCCGTAAGTTTACGGCCGCGGCCACTCTTTGCTGAAAAGCTTTTCTTCTCAGCTCGGCTATTTCTCTGTGTTCGCCGACGAGGTCGAGCTTGGTTCTGAGGCCGAGGTCGTTTCCACCTTCATCAAATATTTGCACCCGTATTGATGGTCTGACTATCTCGACTGGGATAATGGCCTCTGTCCCGAAGACTAGTGAAAAGGGAGTTTCCCCTGTGGCCCTTCGGGGCGTCGTTCGGTAGCTCCACAATACGCTTTGGAGTTCTCCTGGCCATTTCCCTTTTGCTTCTCCCAGTCTCTTTTTCAGGCCATCTTTTATGGTCCTGTTCGATACTTCCACCTGCCCGTTACTTTGGGGGTGAGCTACTGGGGCGAAGTGCATCTTTATTCCGAGGTCGCTGATAAATTCCTGGAATCCTTTGTCTATGAATTGGGATCCATTATCAGCTACTAGTACCCTCGGTATGCCAAATCTGCATATGATGTTCTTCCATACGAACTTCTGCACTTCTTTTGCCGAGATAGTTGCTAGTGGTTCTGCCTCCACCCACTTTGAGAAATAGTCCACTGCTACCACGCAGAATTTCACGCCTCCGGGTGCTGTGGGGAGTGGCCCAATAAGGTCTATACCCCAGACTGCGAAGGGCCAAGGATAGTCTGCCGAAGTTACCATTTCCGAGGGTGTCCTCTGGATTTTCGCGTGTCTCTGGCAGCTACCACATTTTCGGACGAACTGTCTTGCGTCCTTTCTCAGGGTAGGCCAGAAGTATCCTTGGCGAAGTATCACTGCTGCAAGGGCATCAGTTCCAATGTGTGAACCACACATGCCTTCGTGAACTTCTTCAAGGACCATTTCAGTATCCTCTTCATTCACACATCTTTGCAGCGGATTCGCATATCCCTGCCGGTATAACTCTTCGCCAATCAGGAAGAATCTTCCGGAGTGTCTTCGCAGTCTTGCAGCATCGCCGGGGTCTTCGGGGAGCAAATTCTCTGCGAGGTATCTTTTTATTGGGTCTTTCCACCCTGTTCCCGAGGTCGCCATGCTCAGCACTGAGATGCTTGGATGGTCTAGCACCTCGGTATATGTTTTCGACTTTGCCAAGCAATCTGCCTCAGTGTTATTCCGCCGAGGTACATTTTCGATCCGTACGGCGTCAAACTCTTGGATGAGCTTTGCTACTAGCTCATGATATTTTGCCAAGATTGGGTCCTTCGCCCCATAATCTCCTGCTGTCTGCCGAACTACCAGCTGGGAATCGCTGTGAGCCTTTAAGTTTCTCACGCCAATCTTTCTGGCCAAGCGTAATCCCGCTATGAGGGCTTCATACTCAGCTACATTGTTGGTGACGTTGAAGCTGAACTTGATAGCCTTCATTACCTCCAGGCCTTCGGGGCCCCTGATAATTACTCCAGCTCCCTGGTGTTCGGACCCCGAGGCTCCGTCTACGTGCAAGGTCCATTCTGGCTCACCCTCTTTTGGGTCTGAATGGCTCTCCTCAGTGGTGGGTATTTCGGCGATAAAATCTGCCAGTGCTTGAGCTTTTATGGCCTTCCGAGGCTCATACGTGATTTCGTGTTCGCCCAGCTCTATGCACCACTTGGAGAGCCTTCCCGAATGATCAACTTTCTTCATGACATCCCGTAGCGGCAGACTACTTCGGACGATGATGGGGTGAGCCTGAAAGTATGGTCGCAGCCTTCTCCCTGCAAGCACCAAGGCGTATATAGCTTTTTGAAGCAAAGGGTACCTGACTTCGGCGCCATGCAGGGACTTGCTGACATAGTAGACCGGCCATTGCTTTGGCCCTTCTTCCTTCACGAGGACCGAGCTCACAGCTTTTTCTGTGACGGTGAGGTACAGTACGAGGGGCTCTCCCTCCCGAGGTTGTCGCAGAGTCGGCAGGCTGGCTAAGTAGACTTTGAGTTCTTCCCAGGCTTTTTGGCAATCTTCATCCCAAGGATGCTCATTTCTTCCGAGGTTGCCTTCCATTTTTGCTGCCTTTGTGAGGACTTTGAAGAAAGGTCGACACCTATCTCCGTACCTGGAAATAAACCTGCTCAGAGAGGTTATTCTTCCGGTCAGTCTCTGCACGTCTTTGACTGTGGCAGGAGTTCGGAACTCAAGCAGAGCCTTAATCTTCTCGGGGTTAGCATCGATGCCTCTTTCGGATACCATGTACCCAAGGAATTTTCCCGAGGTCACCCCGAAGATGCACTTCTCAGGATTAAGGCGGATCCCGAAGGCTCTGAGCTTTTGGAAGGTTTCCTCTAAATCTGCAACGTGGTAGCCAGGCAGTTTGCTCTTGACTATCATATCATCAACATACACCTCCATGTTTCTCCCCATTTGGTCTTTGAAGACCTTGTTCATCAGCCTCTGGTAGGTGGCTCCTGCATTTTTGAGCCCGAAGGGCATCCTGATATAGCAATATGTTCCTCCCTCGGTGATGAAGGCAGTCTTCTCTTCATCTTCGGGGTCCATCCTTATCTGATGGTAGCCACTAAAGGCGTCTAGGAAACTTAGGAGCCCATACTCAGCAGTTGAATCTACCCGTTGATCTATTGGCGGCAGAGGGTATGAGTCTTTCGGGCAAGCATCGTTCAAGTTTCTGAAGTCGATGCACATCCGGAGTTTGCTGCTACCTTCTTTTGTGGCAATGACCACGTTGCTTAACCATTCGGGGTATTTGACCTCTCTGATAACTTCAGCATCTAGGAGACGCTGGACTTCGGTTTTGACAAAGTTGCTTTTGTGAGCTGAGATGCTCCGTTTCTTTTGCCGGATAGGTTTTGCTTCCGGGCTTACTTTAAGGCTATGCTGTATTATGCCAGGGTTTACTCCTGGCATATCTTTCGGCGAGTAGGCAAACAGATCTTTACTTCTCAGCAGAAAGGATACAAGATTTTCCTTGTCACCTTCGGCCAAGCTCTTCCCTATTCGGGTAGATTGACCTGGGACAAGCTCTATTGCTTCCGTTTCTGCTTTGGCGAGATCTTCTTCTTTGCCTTTTTCTGGCGCCTTTGCCTCCATCGTCTGTGTAGAGTTGTTTGCCGGAGCCTTTCGTGCTTTCACAAACACCTTTCTTACCTCGGCCAGGTCTATGAAGACCTCTGCATCTCCATCCTTGGTGGCGAATGTGACAGTCAAGTACTTCACATCAGGGCGAATGTGCAGGTTCCCCATTGTCCGCCTTCCAAGGATGGCGTTGTACGAGGACGGGACGTTCATGATGATGAATCTCGCCATTGTGGAAGAGTACAACTTAGCTGCTCCGTTTACCGAAGTCCCTCTCATCATCAGTGAGAGATCGATCCATCCGAGGATGGGGAGTTCGGATGGTCCAACCCCAAAAGTGGGCGAGGTGACAGGCTTCAGTTTGCTGCTGGAGATGCCCAAGCTCGGCAGTAGGTGCGAGAATAGGACGTCAGCATTGGAGCCATCATCAAGCAACACTCTTTTGACGTCCCAGTTCCCTACTCTCGCCATAATCAGCAGCAGATCGTCGTGGGGGAAGACGACGGTGGAGCCATCTTTGCGAGCCAGCTTCTTTGAGGGACTTTGATACTCCATGACTGCAATTTCTCTGGCTTTCCGCTTTCTTTTCGAAGATGGGAGCCCCGTGGTGATGGTTTGGATAACCCCTGCTGGAGGTAGAGGGCGCCTTTTTGGACTTCTATTTCTCCGCCTGTCGGAGTCGTAATCCTCGTCTTCGGCCCTTTCCCGAGGGCTATATCTTCTGTGGATGATTCTTCGCGAGGGTCTCCACTCCCCGAACTGCGATGCGTAGACTTGGGGCTTCTCTCCCGAGCGCGTGTCGGTGAGGGGGGTCTCTGGGCCCGTGCTTGCTGTGGCCACCTTCGGTCGATCTGCTGGGTCATTTCAGCAACGACCGAATGCTAAAAGTCCCTCAAGAAGCTCATGGTGACTACCAGGGGGCGGTCTTCCTCAGGCGCAGAAGTCCCTGGGAGTGTTTGCTCAGCAGCCGGTTGTATCTCAGGCGCGGACGGGGACCTTGGGAGTCCCTTGTCCTTAGAACGTCGAGTCTCAATGACGGCGATCTTAGAGCGGGTTCCCACAGACGGCACCAAATGATGGCCAGGGGCCTCATCGTTTATAGTCATGATGACTGAAGGAGAGACTTCTGGGAGGAAGAATGCCTGGTGGATTGGATCGCCCAAAGGAGAGTGCCTGAAAGCTGAGAAACAAAGGGTTAGGAGGCCCTCGGAGTATTTTTCCAGGGGGGGAGCCTCCAACGCCCAAGTCAGTGGTGGCTGAGAGAAAGGCAGTGAAAATAGCACAAAGAGCTGAGAAGTCTCGCCTGGTAATTTTCTCAGAGTGTGGGAGCCGTATTTTGCCAACCAGCCTCCTGCCAAGTATTAATTCCTGGTATTTATAGGAGTGCCTAGCCCGTTCAGATCATGACACGTGTTCGGTCGGATGTTCCTGAATTTCTGGGCGTAGGAGACAGATAGCTGGTAGCAGGTTGCCTTGAGCCATGTGCTGAGATGGGCCATGATGTGATTCTGATGGCATCAGCGTGGCAGTGCGCCTTTTGAGGCGGATTGTAGCGTCTGTGAATGGATGTGTCAAAGGCTTCCTTAAATGCTTCCATAAATGCTCCTGCCGTACTCCCGAGGTCCCTGGGTGAGGTCGTCCTTTGGTACGGACAGAGCCTCTTCGGGAAACAAGCCCTCAGTTCGGGGGTTCCCAGTTTCAGGGAGTTCCGCCTTCGGGGATATCATGTTCGGCTCGCTATGTCTGGTGCCGCTTTTCCGAAGGCGATCTGTTCACAACCTTGGGGGGGCGAGTAGTGTCCTCGGGTTTTCCTGGCGTGCCGGGCTCGGAGCTCTTCGGCTATCTCCCGAGGTGCATGATCACACCTTTTCTCGGGTAACGCCAGCTTCTTCTGGCCATTCTTGTGGCAGGGAGTTCGGCCAGATAGAGGCGATAGCATTTGGCTATCAACTACCTTGCCCAGTTGAGTCCCTTTTGTATTTAATAGTATGTTTCTTATTTTTCTTGGCCTTCGCCAATCTCAGAAGGATGGTCCTAACAATTCCTCCCTCCTTAAAGAATTTGGTCCTCCAAATTCTTCACCGGTCTGTAGTATAACTGAGGGTACTTATTGGAAATTTTCTGTTCTACTTCCCAGGTTGCCTCTTCAAGGGTGTGATTACTCCACTGTGCCTTAATCATAGAAATCCATCTGCTTCTCAACTTCCTGGTATCTCTTTCCAAGAACTGGATTAGCACTTCTTCATAGGTAAGGTTTAGTGCCATAGTTACAGTAGCAGGTGTTTCTATCTGGTTGAAACTGGAACTTACTTCTTAAGCAAGCTCACAAGAAACACATTGTGTATGTTAGCAGGTTCTGGTGGCAAATCCAACTGATAAGCTACATTCCCAACTTTGGCCAGTATTTGATATGGCCCAACATACCTAGGTGCTAGTTTCCCTTTTTTCCCAAATCTGATTACTCCTTTCATTAGAGAAACTTTGAGCCACACCTAGCCCTCTTCATGGAATTCCAGGTCTCTCCTCCTTTTCAGGTTGGCATAGGCTTGCTGCCTATCATTTACAGTCTTGATCCTGGCTTGGATCAATTTAATCTTCTCAATAGTTTCCTTAATAATGTCTAGCCTCAACTCCAATTTGTCTTCTGACTGGTGCCAGCAGTGAGGAGTAATACATCTCCTGTCATATAAGGCCTCATAAGGAGCCATTCCTATCACTGAATGATAGCCATTATTATAGGAAAACTCCACTAAGGGGAGATGCACATCCCATTCACCCTGGAAGTCAACTACACAACACCTCAACATATCTTCTAGAGTATGTATGGTTCTTTCTATCTGTCCATCAGTCTATGGATGGTAAGTAGAACTAAACTTGAGCTTAGTGCCCAATGCCTGATGTAGGGATTTCCAGAACCTCAAAAAAAACCTAGGATCCCTATCTGACACTATGTCATCAGGTATTCCATGCAATCTTACTATCTCTCTTATATGGAGCTGTGCTAGTTTATCCAAAGAGTTAGTAAGATTCATGGGAAGGAAGTGACCTGCCTTGGTCAATCTGTCTACAATGACCCAAATGGCATTGTGCTTCCTCCTTGTTAGTGGCATACCCATTACAAAATCCATTGATATGGACCCCCATTTCCTCTCAGGTATGGGCATGCTTTGTAGCTTCCCTCATGGTTTCTGATGTTCCACCTTCACCTGCTGACACACTTCACAACTAGCTACATGTGTGCTAACGTCCTTCTTCATATTTGGCCACCAAAAATACACTCTGAGAGTGTGGTACATCTTTTTCGCCCCTAGGTGCATGCTCAACTTACTAGAGTGAGCTTCCTCCACAATTTGAACTCTCATGTTGTCTTTTTCAGGCACATACAACCTATTCTGGAAGTGTAGCACCCCTTGTTTAAAGGAAAAACCTTGGAATAGTTCTCCCTTTTTCTGACTAGAAATCAATTCCATTCCTTCATCACCAGCTTGAGCTTTCTTAATAAGCTTCTTCCATTCTGGAGTAATGGTGAGTACATTCAATTGCTCACCTTCCTTAGCTAGCCATTGGCTTGCTAGGTAAGTAATACTCAGGCTCTCGGCCTTATGTTCAACTTCACCACCTTTGAGTATTCCAGTGTAGCTCCTACTCAAAGCATCTGCCACTACATTGGCTTTCCTAGCTGTGTATTCAATTACACAGTCAAAGTCCTTCAAATACTCCAACCACCTTCTTTGTCTTATATTCAAGTCATTTTGAGTAAAAAGGTATTTGAGACTTTTGTGGTCTGTAAACACTTGGAATCTATTACCAAGAACATAGTGTCTCCACTGCTTAAGTGCAAAGACCACTGCCTCCAATTCCAGGTCATGTACTAGATACTTCTTTTCATGTGGCCTTAATTGTCTAGACCCAAAAGCAGTTGCCTGCTTCTCCTACATCAGGACACATCCTAGTCCTATATTAGATGCATCAGTATACACCTCATATTCCTTTTCAGGGTCTGGCAGGACTAGTATAGGAGCTGTGGTCAGTCTCCTCTTTAGCTCTTGAAAGTTTTCTTCACATTTTATTTCCTAGACAAACTTCTGGTTCTTTCTAGTTAATTGAGTCATAGGTGTTGCTAGGACAGAAAATTTTGGTACAAACCTTCTGTAATAGCCAGCCAACCCCAGGAAGCTTCTGACTTCCCTCACACTCTAGGGCTACTTCCAATCCAAGATTGACCTTACCTTTTCAGGATCCACAGCCAACCCTTGATCATTTATTATATGGCCCAAAAACCCAATTTCTTGAGTCCAGAATTTGCATTTACTCAGCTTTCCATAAAGCTTATGTTCTTGGAGCAAGCAAGCACTACTTTAAGGTGTTCTTTATTAGTTTCCTCATCCTTTGAGTACACCAAAATATCATCAAAAAGCACTACCACGAAGTGGTCTAGGAGTGCTCTGAACACCCTTTGCATTAAATCCATAAAGAATACAGGTGCATTAGTAAGCCCAAATGGCATTACTGTATATTCAAAGTGTCCATACCTAGTCCTAAAAGCAGTCTTAGGTATGTCCTCCTCCCTCACTTTTAGCTGGAAATATCCAGATCTCAAGTCTATTTTTTAGAACACTTTTGCTCCCTTCAATTGATCAAATAAATCTTCTATCCTTGGGGGAGGATACTTGTTCTTTATGTTTAATGCATTTAGTTTTTTGTAGTCAATACAGAGTCTAAGGGTTCCATCTTTTTTTTCAAAAATAACACAGGTGCTCCCCAAGGAGACACACTGGGTCTAATGAACCCTTTCTCCAGTAGTTCATCGAATTGTTTCCTGAGTTCTACCATCTCAGGCAATGCCATTCTATATGGAGCAGTGAATACTGGTGCTGCCGCTGGTACTAGTTTAATTTCAAACCCCACCTCCCTTAGGGGTGGTATACCAGGTAGGTCTGTAGGAAAGACTCCTGGAAAATCCTGGACTATGGGTATCTTTTTAAGTTCATCAGCCACTTCCTGGTCATTGAGTTCCAGGCACTCCTGCTCGCTTTCTAGAGTTACCAGCTCCAGCACTTCCAAATGAGAGTCCATAGCTAAGTCTAGGGACTTTTCTAAGTCATATGGTATTCCACCAGGCATTATTAATTGTCTGGCCTGACAATCAATAATTACTTTATTCTCCCCTAACCAGTTCATGCCTAAGATCACATCATAATCATGTGTCTCTAGCACTATGAGATTTGTTCTCAGTTTCAGCTTGTCTATCTGGATTTCACAGTTTTCAACCATGAAATAGGAAAATAAAACTTCATTACTAGCTGTTCTTACCAAGTACATATTGGTCATATATTTTACTTCTAGATTCATGGCCTTAACCAAGCTATTAGATATTACAGACAATGTAGCTCCAGTATTAAACAGAACAGAAACTAACTGGCCATTAAGGTAAATATTACCTTTTAACGCCCTCCTGCTAGTCCTTTGCTGACTAGTCTCCCTTCCTGTATCCTCAGCTTCAGGTATTTCCTGCCGTTTTCTGGAAGACTCCAGCTGAAATAATTTGCCTGGAGGTGCACCAGGTCTTCTTTGCTCCTGAGGTACTCGTGGTGCTGGCCTTCCTCCCTGGGTTGGCACCTGAGTTTTCATTTGGGGCACAGGCATCTGCCCTCTAGGTCCCCTGGGATTGAAATTTCCCAGCATTTTCCTATTGTCTTCACCCCTCTTTGGGCAGTCTCTGGCCTAATGGTCTGGTGCTCCATACTTATGACATCCAGTGGAGGTTTTGAAGCATGGCTTATTGCCATGAAACTTTCCACAAGTAATACACTGAGGACCATACTGCTGTGGCTGTGATCCTCTTTCTTTCTTATTCCCTTTCTTGCCTCCACCTGTGTCTTTCTTTTCTCTCGGCCACTTTGAATGATGGCCCCTCTGAGTTCCACTTCCACTTCCAGACCCACTCCTGAACTGTTCCTAGAATTCCTGCTCCAATGCTAGGGCACTTTGCGTAACAGAGTAGTAATCTCTGGCTCCCACTGCCCTGAGAATCTGCCTCAGCTCAGTTCTTAGTCCACTGATAAATCTCTTGGTTCTCAGCTCTTCTTGTCCTTCATACTGTGGGGCATACCTGATCAGGTTGTTAAACCTTTGCTCGTACTCTAGTACACTGAGGTCCCCCTACTCTAACTGATCAAACTCTACTTGCTTCTGGTCTTTCTGGGCCTCACTGACATATTGCTGATGAAAGACCTGTAGGAAGTCTGCCCATCTAATAGACCTCCTTCTTGCTGGGGGTCTCCTCTGATTTCTTTCTTGATAGTTTCTCTGTACTGCCCTCCACCACAGCTCAGCATTACCCTCTAGCCTGAAGGTGGCTAGCAGTACCTTTTGAGTAGATGTGACCTCCATTCTTTCAAAGATTTTCTCTACTTGGTATACCCAGAACTTTGCCTCATCTTGGTCACATCGTCCTCTAAAGATTGGAGGTTTTAATGCCAGGAACCCCTCCAGCTGGCCCTCCTTGAGTCCTCCTCTCAATGCCTCTCCCTACTCTCCTCCTTGCCACTTGATCTGTCTCTTGAAGACCTACTCTTTACTGTAGTCTCCTCAGTGGAAGGTTCAGTCCTTCTAGAGTATATATAGGCATCTCTTTTTTTTATGTCAGGGCTGTCCTCATCTTCCTCCTCAGTCCTGGGTTCTTGTCTCACTTCTGATCTTAGTCTCCTAGCCCTGGGATGCCTTCTTTCCTCATCTGCTTCCTCCTCTTCTTAATTTCCTCAAGCTTTGCTGGACTGATCATAACCCACTGGCTCCTTGCCAGGCCTTCTTCTCCTCATTCTTCCTTCATAACCCACTGACTCTGAATTCTCCTGGTGTTGGGCTTGGCCTCTAGCCAAGGCTTGCATTCCCAGTACCAGTTGAGCCACAGTAGCATGTAGTGACTCCACCATCACCTCGATTCTCTCCTGTCTATCCCTGCTGGGTCTAGGTACTTGGAACCTGGCATTTAGCTCATTGGCCAAATTATGTTCCATATCTTCTGCTTGTGTTTCAGGCACATTTTCCTGCATTCCCTCTATCTGATGGGCTGTAGTGTCTCCTTCACGTCTCAGGGATTCTCTGTGCTACCTCTAGTTCTCATCCTGCACTTTCAATAGCAGATATTCACATATACTCAATAATACAAGTCTTATATAAGTTAGACCTATGTGGGACACTGCCTAGGCTAATGCTCTACCATTCTAAAAAACTCAGGCTCTGATACCAAACAAAGCCTGCCACACCTCACACAGGCCCTGGCCCAACACTCTATAATATAAACACCCAACTAAGGTTTAGTTTCCAACTTTTATATTCGGCCAACTAATGTTTCTTAAACTTAAGTCTTATTTTCTTAAGGTATTTAGCCTGGGAGGTGGCCTATGAGGCTTATGAGTAAAACCAACTACTTACTTGCAGCAGAAGTAAGGCCCCATACCACTAACTTGTAGAATAAGCAAGACTTTAATAGATTACTTGCATAACAAGCATGGCAAACACTTAATAGAATTTAAGTGTCTAAGTTGTGTGCAATCAAGTGTGCTATTTTAGAATGGCAGCCAAGAAGCCCAAGGTATTATTTGGTTTGAAAACTCATGATTGAATGCACATGTACGTCTCGGCCATAAAAGAACAAATGAGGTTCACAAGATGAACATACATCTCATTCATGCCAGAACATACATAATGATATACAAGTCCAAAACCATTCCAAAAGTGCAAACATAACTTGGCCTACCAAGGTACTCCATGTACCACAAAATAACTAGGCAACCGAGACTACATAAACATGTACAACAAAAGTAGTATACCTAGTACACATACATGGCTCCATGCCATGATTCCAAGTCTTCATTACCAAGTTATGTTACAACCGAAAGCCCCTAGTGCTCAAATAGAACCTTAAGTATGCCATACAACAAGACACACTGCAAAACCAAACCTATGGCCATGTTCATGGTCATAAAAGTGAAAACTATGATCAGAGCAAGTGTTCACATATCCATAGCTACCCACCTAGACAAGTCCCACTCTACAAGCCTGAACAACTTAAACATAAGTCTCGGCGAACTTCAAAAACAAGACTTGTAATGTACAAATTTACCAAGCCAAGCACACATTGGCACATACCTTGATATACAAGCAAACTAGCTCAAAAACACTAGCACAACTCAAGCAACTATTCAGGCCGAATATCATTTCCTGAAAAACAAATGTTTGGGCAATGAGTATAAATACTCAGTAGAGTTCACCATTATTCCAACTCATAACAGACTTTATTTAGTTAAGCCGAGTATACAACTCAAGGCTTAACCTCCATTTGCTCATCATAACCTGCAAAATAAGACACAAAGACAACAAAAACACAACATTTATATATATCCATGCTAACAAACCCGAGACATACAAGCCACAATAATAAGTAAATGGTTAGCAAGCACAAAGAATCAATCAAGCACACAATGAACACACACACACACCACAATGACCATTCGGCCAACTACCATAACATGTGCCATTGTGCACTTTTGCACACAAAACTTCACCATAAACTCCACTTGCACTAGAGCTCCGAAATGCCTAGCAAAATGGTCACATTCACTAGCATTGTAGAACATGTCCATAGTCAATTAGCTAATTAACAACCATAACCGAATCATTCTTAATAGCCCGTCAAGCAACTAAGGTCATTTAGCAAATTTAACCATCACTTAGCTACTTTAAACACTTGAATTATGGTATACTACCAAGCAATCAAGTAGTTTAGTGAACCCTACCACAATTCAGGCTTGTGTTCTTCTCGGTCAAAGCTCAACATCCAACCGAAATGCTCCTCTAAACCATTGGCCTAACACAACACCAATTAAGCATTAATACTCCTTGTTCATGGAATATCTACCATGCATTCAAGGAGAAACACAACATTACCTCAAACCCAAGCTTGAACCATTCTCAGCCTCCATGATTTCTTCAATCAAAGGCTTGATCTTGAGTTGCTAGGTGCCAAAACCAAAGCTTTCAAGCTTGTTTCCTTAGCTCAAGCTTTAATTTCCTCTCTAATGCCCTTAATCCGAGACCAATATTGATGGAACTCAAGAACACGGGCAAGAACAAACAAGCAATGCAAGCTCTCGGCCAAAGGAAAAAGGAACCCGAAATGAAGGCAAAGTGAACTAATGGAAGCATGCATGTCCAGCCTTGAGCCATATGTAATAAAAATGGCACTAATGCTAGCTCTCAGCCTCACCATTTTTTGCATGGCACCAACTAGTCCTCCAAGACTCCATGGTCTTGTTCTAGTCCTTAAAACATAAACACTTTTGGCCTTAATCATCACTTCATGGCTCAAATTGCCAAGCACACAAATCAAAGTGTCCAATAAGTCCATTAAACCCATGTAGTAACCGGCCAAGTACTTATACAAGTACTAGTTAGGCAAACTAAGGTAATGATGCTTAATACCTTAGTGGGGGACATGATTTAACTAGTTATCATTGATGTCTACCATAATTTGGCCTGGTTTGCCATTAATCCTCACATAGTTTTGCATGGCCAAAAATGCCTACTCAAACTTTGTAGTTTTATTAGCACCACTAATTCAAGTGTGCAATTTAGCCTTTCAACTTTGTTTCCTGCCAAACTCAACATAGTCTTCCATTTAAGTGCACTTAAGGCACATAGTTTTGTAGCTTTGCATTTTCATCACTACTACCATGCCCAATTAAGTCCCTTTTGTATTCAATAGTATGTTCATTATTTTTCTTGGCATTAGCCAAGCTCAGAAGGGTGGTCCTAACACCTCCCCCTTCTCCTTTTGGTAGGCCTTGTTTGCCGAAGTTAGCTTAACAACCTTTGCGCCGAGGTCAGACATCTTCTTGGAGAAATCTTTTAAAAGCTCTTCCTGATTCTTCAATAACTCATTCGGAAGTTTGGCCATCTCATCCTTGGCTATCTTGCTCAGCTCGGTGTACTTAACGACCGAGCTGGCACAAAATGCCTTGGCCTTCTCCAAGCATTCCTTTGTCCAAGATCGGACCGAAGAGTGCTTTGCTGCCCATGCTTTAAAGTAGCCACTGTATGCCAAGAGCTACAAAAAGGAAGACTCCAGGTTAGGATCAAAAGGCTACAAAAACTTGGAGAAATTTTCTAAGTCCTAGAAAGCTCAGAAATTCCATGGGTAGCGTGTTCGAACATCCTCACAGTGAGGACTTCCTTGTTCGGGCACTCCTCTGTAAGGGACTTGAAGGTCGCGTTGGTTAGGATGCCCTTCGCCGGTTGAGGATCCATTGTCTGGCTATCCTCGGAGAACAAGTTAATGTCCTCCATGAAAGTCCAGAAAGACTCCTTAGGCACCTTGTCCTTCGGGATGTGGGAGGCTCGAAGGGCCCACTTCCGGGCATGCTCCACCATCCACGCCAGGGGTGCTTGCTACTCTACAAGATCACGCCGAAGTTCCACCAGTATATTATCCCTTAGCCATACGTCTATAAGATCTAAAATACCAAAAAATCCTAAATTGAAATGAAAATGGCTAAGGGACAAACCCGGAGGAACCTCGGTGACGCCTTCCTCAGAGTCATCAACCTCCTAAACATCATTAGGGACTTCCTTGCCCTTGGCTCTTCGGCAAGCCTCAAGCTCTTTAGTAGAAAGGCCTCCTCCCGAAGTACCCAAGACCTCATCCGCCGAAGTTATGCTGGCGGCCGGTTGTAAGGAAGGGTCAGCATGAATCGAGGAATGGTTTGGTAACTCTATGACGTCTTTGGGAGGAGGAGGAAGAAAGCCCTCTTTGGCCTTCTTCCTTGCCGAAGATGGCCCCACACTCGTTGTCTTCATCCTCTTTGGGGTAGCCTTCTTTCTTTGCTGCTCCCCCCTCTCTGCTTGACCGAGGAAAAGGGACTTGTAGAAGGTAGCAGATTGGTTGCCCATCTCTGAAAAAGGGAAGAAGACATCAGTGTAAGTCCAAAGCAGTACGTATAACAAAATCTAGAAGATGACTTACTCTCAACAAGGGCTTCATTTGTAAGCTCTTTTCGGAAGAGCATAACCAGCCATGACTTCTTCTCATCGAAGGTATGCTGTGGCATGTTAAGGTCCGTTTTATGTTTCTTGACAACCCCCAATTCCCAAAGGACCCCCTCAGTCATAAGGATCCACCTAATGGCAAAAGGGTACGAGGAGCGCGGGAGGACCTTGGGATCCCAGTCCGCGACAGCCCGAATACGATTGTCAAACTCCTCGAACTGGGCCTCTAACTCTAAGGTTAGTAATCTCCTGGGGTTGACTACATTGGTCTTCAGAGTCCCCGAGGCCTACCGGGTCAGCACATGTTTCCACACCTCAACCACCTTCAAAAAGAAAAATTTCTTCTACCAACCTCGCCAGCTATCCTTCATGTCGAAGGTGAAGGTATACTTTTTATTCTCAGAACCTCGAGGAAGCAAAAAATAGAAACCACCTTTCGGGATGGGGTGAAGTTTGTAATACTGCATGAACATGATGAAGTGGGGCTCTATCCCAAAGACACCACACATGCAGAGGAAGGTGTTAAAATAACAATAGGCATTCAGATGAAGGTGGTTCACAGCTATGCCATGAAATTGGCAAAACCTGCAAACCATCTTCGGGGAAGGGTACCGAAGTCCGACCTTCAGTTGGGCCCGAAAAACTGTAACCTCATTCGAATGATACATGTAACTAAGCAGACCTGCCGTAGGTAGCCTAGTCATAACATAAGATGCAAGGTAGAACTTAGCTGCCCACTTCTTCATTTTCTCCAAAGTGGTGTAGCATGGATGAGAGTCGAAAGGAGCCCAACTCTCGGGAATGGGACGAACAGTCAAGACTGGGGTCTGAGAAGACATGTTTGGGAAAAAGAAATGGATTTCAAAAGAAGGAGATGACTTCGAAAAAGCAAAAAAGGCTAGAAACACAGAAAATTGAAGGACTTCGAGAAGAAAAACACACCAAAACTCTTGCTGAAGTCGGGATTTCTGAATGCCATCGTGAAAACTTGCTAAAAATCATTCCACCACTGGTACCACCCTAGAAAAGGGACAAAAGCTTGAGAGCAAATGAGAGCAGGAGCAGAATCAAAAGAAAGCAAGTGGGAACTCTAAGGAGGAAGGAGTTTTATATAGGCTGAAGGGGGTAGGTGAATCGTCGCCATAATTACCCCTTGATGGTGAATCATCGCCATAATTACCCATCAAAGGTGAATAGTTGCAGTTGATATAACCGACGCAACTGTCCCCCAATTACCACGTGACACATGTCACCTAGCACAGGAAATAAGGGCATGACTATAACAGCGCGGAGGCATAGGCAAGTTTATCCGAAGTGACGCGTTTGTCTGATCAAAAGACATAACGATTCATTAACAAATGACATAGGCCCAGAGAAAGGGGATATCCACCTTGGGCTGATGGAATAACTTCGGGAATGTTAGAAATTTGGCCAAAGATTGGGAAAGCCACTTGAGTGCCAGAGGAGCTACCTCGGTTAAGAAGAGGCATCCCATATTTCTGAAACTCCCTCGGAATAAGATAGTCACGGTTAAAAATTCAGTCATGAAAACTGAATTAGCCCCCACCTTCCACAAAGACTTCCATAATTTGCTCAAATAACCAAGATATAACTTCAGCTTTCTGAGGGGGGCATGAGATAGCCAAAGGGCTATTACCCTTCAAACCTCCAAGCTATGATAATGCACCACCCTCGGAAAGGACGAACATCATCCTCAGGGAATACGAGCACCAACCTCAGGAAAAGAGGGTTCGTAGTCCCTGATCCCCAGACCTCGGTTATCAACCATTACCCTCGGGAATGAAAGGATTGGCCTCAGGAAAATGGTTCGCTACCACCATCGGTAAAATGACCTGACCAACTTCGGGAAGACTAGACTCACTATCCTCGACAGGGCAAAACATCTTCCGAAGGGAATCTCTGTGATGAGAGGCCTTCTGGCTAACTGGGGCGACCTTGGCAAGAAGCTCTCATATCTAGTAGAGGTCTCTTTCACTAAAGGGTTCTTGTGAACACAACAAAAACAGTTAAGGAGCTTCTAACACAAAGACCTCGCACATGCCCCTAACACACAAGCCTCTCACGGCCCTTGACTTATGGCCAAAATGGCCTATGGCCAGCTAGAGATCCCATCCCCGAGGGTACGGACAACATCTGACCGAACACGTCTCATGATCTAAGCGGGCTGTGTCAAACAGACTTTTCCCAATGTCCTCCTATAAATACTTGGGAAAATGACCTTGTTAAGGAGATATAGATATACACAAGAGGGCAGAACTCTCAAGAAAACTCTACTCTTTGCTCTCCATTCACTACTCTTCACTTGCCAAATACTAACTTGGGTGTCGGAGGCTCCTCCCCAAAAACATAGTCCAGGAACCTCCTAAACCCTATTCTTTTGAGTGTTTCAGGCAATTTTGCATCAGAAGTCTCTCCTTCAGATACTCTTCACACAGGAAGTCCCTACTTTAGGCCACCATGTCGTACAATGAAGATGCCGACGGGCATCACCCTCCAAGGCTGTCCCATAAAGTTGGATATGCATAATAATTATATGCTCTTTAATTGTGCAATTTTATGTCACCAAAATAGAATTTACAAACAAGTAGCCTTTCAATCACACTTGGACAGCTTATGCACCACATTGACATATATAGCAAAATTATCCTCAAATGTTCACATGCTTTTTCAACTTTACATGTCTTACATGTACATGCATCCATGCACTACATAGTGGCCTTACTCAGCTAAAACACACACCCAATTTACAGTAGACCTTTAGACATAATGCACTCCAGAAGCTGGATGCTGGACAGCTGATGAATAACACAATTAGCACCATCACTAAAAATACCAAATTTGCTTCTAAAATCACAAAAATTTCTAGATCAAAATTTGATACATGGAAGGGTAAATACCTTAAACTTCAAATCAAAATTCAAATGAAAAATCTTAGTTTGAATGTGATCTTTCTGTAGGACCTGAAATGGGCAAATTGAAGGGGGTAAGTTTCATTGTGAACCTTAGTAAGGAGAACACTTATACTCTTAAGGTAACATAACCCTTGGTATCACTTACATCCAAAGATAATAAAACAAAATAAACACAATGTATATATTGAACAAACACCAATCAAATGCAGCAGCCAAACACAAACAACAAACACATGTATGTGGCAGCAACAAGTATCATTAGTTTGTCCACAAAACATGCAATAAACATATGCAAATCCCTATGGCAGCCCTCTTCAAGCTTAAGCATGGTATTTAGAGAGTTTTAACACTAGTTAGTACTATCCTTGAGCTCCAGAAACCCTTAAATTTGCCACCATCACTATGCACTTCACACTTGGTCACAAAACCTTCAATAAGTGCACTCCCCCCACTAAGTTTGGTTTATCAAGCACTTGGTTATGTTCCAAACTTAGCCCTAGCTTCATGGATGTTTGAATAATATAGTATACAGTCCATGAGAGCAAGAGAACTCCTTACCTTGATGGGTTTGCCAAATTTTGATCTTCATTCTTAGTGCACCCAAGCAATAGCACTAGTATGCTTGCAATTGCTCTTTCTTGATTTTAATTGCTACTAATTGCAAGCATGGAGGTATAATGGTTGTGGAGGAGCCATGGAAGTGAGTGGTTGCTAGTATGGTTTGAATATGGGAGAAGAAAAGAAGGAAATGACAACTTAAATGGGCTTTAGTGCACTAAACACCCTTAATAGCCTTAAACATGCGTTATCCCATTTTCCTTACCATAAAACCATGGTTTCTTAGTCTCAATTTCTTGGCCCGCATTTGAATTCCTCACCATGCCATAGCTGCCTCTCCTAATGTGGGATAACCCCACAATTTCACCATTTGACTTCAGTCAAAAGCTTGGACATCCAAAGGCTTATAGTAGGACACTTAGGTCCTTAATGCCTATTGTGTCTTCTTTGTCCAAACTTGTCTTCCATAAGTAATTTTGTCCCCCAATAGCACTTTCATTCCAATCATATCCTTACTATAACTTTCCAAAGCTCTTTCTTGAGAGTTTTGCAATTAAGTACCCAAATTTACAAAACCTTACAAAAAACTACAATAGTTGTTTGACAAACAAGCAATCCTCAAGGCTTTCCTTAGAGGCCAACTTATGAACTTAAAACACTTTTAACAAGGTGTTGATCATGCCTTTTACCTCTCACACTTCAATCACTTTGATGAGAATTACACAATATAATGGTTTTTTTTTACCATTATGCCACACTTTATAATTCTCCCATTTTTGTTAGGTGGCAAAAATCCTCACCTGCTTAAAAAGTTTGGTCCTCCGAAATTGCCTCTAGCTTTGGGTATTCTATAGGATACTTTTCCATTAGGTCTTTCTTGATTTCCTAGGTTGCTTCCCTTTCAAAGTGGTGTGACCACTGAACTTTAACCATGGGAATGAGCTTGTTTCTTAACCTTCTAGTGTCCTTGGCTAAAATAGCTATAGGTTTCTCTTCATACATCAAGTTAGGTTCCAACTATGTGTGTTCCACTATAATAGCATGCTTTGTGTCCAATAGACACTACTTAAGCATACTGATGTGAAAAACATTATAAACACTTGACTTGCTTGGCGGTAGAGCTAATTTGTATGCCACTTTGCCAACTTTGTTCAAGATCTCATAAGGACCTATATATCTTGGAGCTAACTTGGTTCCTCTACCAAATCTAATAGTGCCTTTGGTTGGTGCAACTTTCAACCAAACATTGTCACCAACTTCAAACTACAGGTCTCTCCTTCTTTTATCCACATAGGCTATGGTTCTTTCATTGGCTACCTTTAATATTTCTTGAATCTTTTTAATCTTGGCAGTAGTTTCCTCAACGATTTCTGGATTCAACTCTAGCCTATCTAAGGCTTCCACACAATAGTGGGGTGTCATGCGCCCTCTTCCATTTAATGCTTCATAAGGTGCCATGCCAACAATGCTTTGATAACTATTGTTATAAGAAAATCCCACCAATGGCAAGTGTTAGTCCCATTCACCTTTGAAATCTAACACACAACTCGTAAGCATGTCATCTAGTGTTTGTATCACCTTTTCAGTTTGCCCATTAATCTGATGGTGATAAGCAGTACTTAGGTGGATTTTGGTATCTAGTGCTTTGTGAGCACTCTAAAACTAGGCTGTAAATCTTGGATCCTATCAAATACATTGGAATCTGGTATTCCATCTAGTCTCACTATCTCTTGGAAATACATCTAAGCCAACTTTTGCAGAGAATCTATGAGTTTCAAGGGTAAGAAGTGGGCACATTTGGTTTGCCTATACACAATGACCTTGACTGTTTCATGTCTTAATCTAGTCATAGGCAACCTAGTCAAAAATTTCATGGTTATGTTGCCCTACTTCCTCATTGGTATAGGTAGAGTCTGTAAGGTACTAGCTAGCTTTTGGTGCTCTAACTACACCCTCTGGCATATGGCACATTTGGAGACATAAGTAGGTTTGTTTCTCTTCATGTTTGGCCACCAGAAGTGAGTCTTCTAGTCTTTATACATTTTCTCACTTCTTGGATGGATGTTCAACTTGCTTGTGTAAGCTTATTCAAGTATTTCATCCCTGAGCTTTAGTTCTTTAAGCACATAGATTCGGTCCTTGAAGTACAGTAATCCTTCCTTGTAGGCAACGGATTCATATAGGGAACTTTTTTCCTCTCTTGATTACCTTTTCAATTCAGAATCTGTTTCCTGAACCTTTCTAACCTTTTTAATCCATCCTAATTGGATTGTTAATGTGTAGATATGGGCTTCCTCGCACTTATGCTACTTATGCCATAGGCATAGCAGACTATTTTGCTCATCATGATTAGTTATGGATCATTATTTCTGAATAGCTGTGTACTTCTGGCTCAAGGCATATACTACCATATTATGTTTGCCCTCTGTGTACTCTATACTGCAGTCATAGTCCTTGATATACTTTAACCATCTTCTTTGCCTCATGTTCAACTCTGTTTGGGTGAACAAGTACTTTAGGCTTTCATGGTCAGTGTACATCACAAAGGAACTACCCATCAAGTAATGCCTCCATTATTTCAAAGCAAAAATCATTGCTGCCAGTTCTTGGTCATGGGTAGGATAATTTTGGTCATGCGGTCTTTGATGCCCGCTAGCATTTTCATTATGTGACATAGTGGCCTGGAGTAGGGACTTTCGATATGAAGGATCTGAATGAGAGAGTTCTGGCGTGAGGGTGCCTAAAATGCTTAAAAAATAAGTGTTAGGAGCTCCTCAGAATGTGTTTCTGGGGGAGGAGCCTCTGATGCCCAAGTCAGTATTTGGCAAGTAAGGAGTAGAGAGTGGAGAGTAAAAGAGTAGAGAGAGTTCTGTGTCTTTCTTACCAAGGTTACTCCCAGGTATTTATAGGAGGGCGTAGGGAGGAGGCCGTTTGGAACAATCCACTTAGATCATGACATGTGTTAGGCCGAATGCAATCCATATCTCTGTGGACGGGTATCTCCTACTACCCCTACCCTATTCTGGCCAGAGGTCAGGGCCATGTGGGAGGTCCTTGTGTTAAGGGCGCGTGTGAGGCCTCTTTTTCAGAGGGTCCTTAATCATTTTTTTCTTACCTCCATGAGACCCCTTCGGGGAATGAGACCTCTTTGGAATAGAAGGCCCCCTTCGGCTAGATATCATCACCGAGGGCCGTCAAGATAAGTTCTTCGGTGAAGCGGGGCACCTTCGGGAGACGTTCTCCCCTGTCGAGGATGGGGAATTACATTTCCGATGTCGGTAGCTTCGTAGAATCTGAGGGTGGTGAAAGACACCCTTCCCCGAAGTTGGTCATGTCACCTTTCTGAGGATGGTGAAGGCCCCCTCTTCCTCGAGGTTGGTCAGTTGTACCTTTCTAGGGTGGTGCTCATCAGACCGATTTGGGAGTTCTCCAAGGGTAATAGCCCTTTGACTATCAGTCTTAACTGCCTTGACCAATAAGCAATGACATTTCTGTCTTGCATAAGTACACATCCTAACCCAGATCTAGATGCATCTGTATAGATGGTGTAGGGCTTGCTTGGATTAGGAAGAATCAGTACTAGAGCTTCAATCAACCTCTTCTTGAGCTATTGGAAGCTCTTTTTACATTTCTCAGTCCACTCAAATCTTTAAAGCTTCTTACTTAGATGAGTAAGAGCTAAGGCAATCATGGAAAAGACTAATACAAATCTTCTGTAGTATCTAAATAATCCTAGCAAACTTCTAATTTTCTTTACAGTGTTTGGTTTTTCCTACTGTTGCACTGCCTTGACCTTTTCAAGGTCCACCCTAAGCCCTTGTGCATCTATGATGTGTCCTAGCAAAGACACTTTCTTTATGCAAAATTGGCACTTGGATAACTTGGTGTAATGCTAATGTTCCAACAGTGTCTTTTAGACAATCTTCAAATGATGTTCATGTTTATTTCCATTGTTTGAATACTCTACGGTGTCATCAATGAACACAACCAAAAATTTGTCCAAATGTGGTTTGAAAACCGGGTTCATCAGGCCCATAAAAGTAGTTGGGGCATTAGTTAAACCAAATGGCACCACTATATACTCATAATGCCGATATTTGGTCCTGAATACAGTCTTAGGAATATCGTTTTCCTTTACTATTAACTGGAAGTATCCAGATCTCAAATATATCTTGGAAAAGATCTTAACTCCCTTGAGTTGATCGAACAGATCCTCAATCCTGGGGAGTGGATACTTGTTCTTAACAGTATCCATCCTTCCTTCTCAATGATCCATCCTTCTTCTTCACAAAGAGCATTGTAGCTCCCCATAGTGAAACACTTGGCCTTATCAACCCTTTTTCAAGAACTTCATCAAGTTGTTTCTTGAGCTCATTCATCTTTGTGATAAGAATTTTGTAAGGAGGTATGGATATTGGACTAGCTCCTGGTTGCAACTTGATCTCACATTCAATCTCCCTTGGTGGAGGAATACTTAGCAGGTCTTTAGGTAAGACTTGTGGAAAGTCTCTCATTATAGGTATTTTATCCACTTCCTCATCATAGTGTAATTCATTCAATCCATAACAATAATCATGCTCAGAAGTCACAGGTACCTCATCTAATTCCCTTAGTTCCATGCCATGCATTTCATACACTAATTCCTTAGAATTCGCTAATGCATGCACTTCACTATCAGGTAATGTGATTTCCCTCTTAGCACAATCAAATCTTATGTTATTCATAGCAAACCAATACATACCTAGTACTACATCATGCGTAGAAATGCCAATACTAGCAGATTAGTCAGAACCTTTGTCTTTCCTACTACTAGCTCATAATCGTTAGCTAGTTCATTAGTGAAAAGACATTTACTACTTACTGTTTTCACTAAGGATATACTAAGCATGATTTGAATGGGCAAATTCATGGCATCAACCAATTTCCTAGCCATCATGGACTTAGTTGCAATAGTATCAAATAGAATACTAATAGGCATACTGTTTAGGTAAATGTTACCTTTTAGTGCCCTTTCCTGCTGTAATGTCTCTGGCCTTTCCACTTGGAACACTATGCCAGCTCTCTGCATTGGAGGCCATGGCACTAGAGGAATTGGTCTTTGATGTCCCTCCTTAGCTACTACCTCTCTTGGTCCTACTCTAGTAGGTCTCACTAAACCTCGGTCTTTTGGCCTTCTTCCTTGAGCATGTGGGCAATCCCTGACTTAGTGATGCATTGCACCACATCTTAGACACATTTGAGTGCCAAAGTAGGAAGGTTTTTATTTATGAAACTTCTTTCACTTAGGGCACCTTAGGCCAAAGAACTTCCCCTTAATCTTGCCCTCATCATTAGAATGGGAATTCTAGGCAATTCCCATGCTATGTGCTGGCTTCTTCTACTTGCCTCCTGTCTGAGCACTTTCCCTTGGTCAATTGGGAAAGTACCTAGTCTCACTCTCCTCTTGCTCTACTAATAGAGCCTTCTACACTACTTAATAATATGTCACTACTCCAAACGGCCTAACAGCCTTTCTGATATCTGATCTTAGGCCTCTGATAAATCTTTTTACTGTCAACTCTTCCAATCCATGATACTAAGTAGCATATCTCACTAATTGATTGAATTTGTACTCATGCTATAGGAAACTAAAGTTGTCCTGCCTTAAAGCATCAAATTCAGCTTGCTTCATGTACTTGATAGCATCACTAATATATTATTCCTAAAAAAGCCAAGTGAACTCTAGCCAGCGTATCTCTATATCTCTTCCTAGGCATCCACCATTCTGGATAACATATCTTTATTTGGTGTTTCTCCACCACATCTCTGCACTGCCTGCCAAATTCTAAGTAGCCAGTGGCACCTTTTGGGTGGAGCTGAGTGGGATTTGCTCAAACGTACTTTCTATGAAGATTAACCACTCCACAGCTCTTTCTGGTCCTACTCTTCCATTAAACTATGGAGGCCTTAGTCCATGGAATCTCTCTAGCTGTCTGACCTCATCCAGGCTTTCTAGATCCTCTAGTCTCTATCTCCTGGATCTGTGAGACTCTTCAGCATGGTGATGCTCGTTCGTTATGCCTTCTCTTGCCCCTTTTCTCATGATCTTCCTTAATTTCATTCCTGGTGGTGGAATTGTCATAGACTAAGTGATTGACCCTAGACACCTAACCAATTTAGTATCTCACTCTTCTTCTTCTAGGATTTCTTTTATCTTCATCTTCCACCTCATTAACTTCATCATTTCTAATTCCCGTTCTTCCAAAAGGAGCATGTTCAGATGTGTTCCTAACCTCCTTTTTTAGTTGTTGCTGTTCACTCTGAAATGCTTTATCTTTCACTGCATGGACTCCCTGACATTGTATTTGAATCAGCCTTACTACGTTATCATTGATTAGAGCTAAGTTTCTCTAAAAGGTCTCACCAAACCTGAGGCACTTTAGGGTTTGCCGCCCCCTGTTGGCCTTGATTCCCTCTTTCTTGTGCATTTCTATGTTGCCTAGGTTTAGTAGAAGTCCTTAAGGATGGTTCCCCTATCTTTGTGGCAACCATGTTTACTTCTTATTCACGATTCATCATAGAGCACATATAAAGATCATAGGTATTTTAACAGTAGTTGACACTAGCAGCTGACAAAACTGAGTTCATGTATGTAGCTAGCGTGCAAGTGTAACTATATGTACAAGTATAAACTATCCTCTGGAAATGCTCTAATACCAACATCTGTTAACCACTCAGGGGTAGTCCAATTATGTTTCCAAAATTGTGCATTTAAAACTCCGAGGGTTAGTATATTCTGTAGGCCATTAGAACAATACCCTTAGTGTGCATACCCAAGTGGTCCTCTTGGGCACTATGTAAATGCATGCATATTGGCCCAACCATTACACACATATTCACATTTTATGAACATGATGGTAGCAAGGAAGGAAAACACTAGCACAAGTCTTAATCTTGTCTACCACACATTAGGCAATCTTGTTAAGTTTAAATAACCCACTACTTCACTAGAAACTTCTTCCAAAAACTGTATTAATCTAGCCATCTACCCACATGTTTTCTTTACTTCATTATAAAGTAAGGATTTAAACAAAACCAGGGAATATAATTTTACATCAATAGCACATCTATGGACCAAGTTATAGATTTTTTAAGTTGGTTACAAAATTCTCCCCAAATGAACATTAACTTAGCCAATTTTGTAATGTCATAACTTTGGCTACAGGATTTCAATTGTAGTAATTCTAAATCCCAGTTAAAACTATATATGTGCTCTAGGCTTAATCAAATTTTCATATGAACATTCATTCTACACTTGGCGATATAGAACTTTGAGTGCAGGGTCAAAATTTTGTCCACCTTATGACCATTTTGCCCATAAAATTTTTTGTAAGTGTGCAAACACTTCATTCATAGGGGGGAAGCCCCCCAAGGCTATCCCACACATGCTCAACAAAAATAAAAATTACAAGCTCTTTCATCTGGCAACTTTATGTTGCCCAAACAGAGTTTACAAACAAGGAGACTATCAATCACACTTAGACAGCTTGTGCACCACATTGACATACATGGCAAAACAATCCTCAAATGCTTACATACTTGTTGCAAATTTATATGTATTACACCTACATGAATCCATCCACTAGATAATGGCCTTAACTCAGCTACAACAAGCACCCAATCTGTATGAGACCTTTAGACACAATGTACTCCAAAAACAGGATGTTGGATAGCTTCTGCATAACACAGTAAGCACCATTACTAAAAATACCAAATGTGCTTCTAAAATCACCAACCATGCTAGATCAAAACTAGAGACATTGAAATTCAGATACCTAAAATTTTAGATCAAAACTCAAACTACAATGGTCAATTTCAATCTGATTTTTTTGCTGGACCTAAAATTGGCAGGTTTGAGGAAAGTAAGTTTTGTTGTGAAACTTAGTAAGGAAAATACTTATACCTTTAAGGTAGTGTAACCATTGGTATCACTTGCATCAAAAGACACTAAAACACAAGAAACACAATGCATATATCCAACATATAGAAATCAAAAGCAACACCCAAACACAAACAACGAACACATGTATGCGACAGCAACAAGTATCATTGGTTAGTCCATAAAACATGCAATAAACATATGTCAATCCCTACGAATGCACTCCTCAAGCTTAAGCTTGGTCTTCAAAGAGTTTTAACACTAGTTAGGACTAACTTTGGGTTCTAGAAACCTTTAAATTTGCTGCCATCACTCTGCACTTCACACTAGGTCACAAAACTGTCACTAAGTGCACTCCCCTCACTATGCTTTGTTCATCAAGCACTTGGCTCTCTTCAAAACTTATCCCTAGCTCCATAGATGTTTGAATAATATAGTATATAGTCCATGAGCACAAGAGAACTCCTTGCCTTGATGGGTATGCCAACTTTTGAGCTTGATTCTTAGTGTACCCAAGCAATAGCACTAGTATGCTTCCAATTGCTCTTTCTTGATTTCAATTGCAACTAATTACAATCTTGGAGGTACGGTGGCTATGAAGGTGAGTGGTTGCTAGTATGGTTTGAATATGGTGGAAGAAAGGAAGGAAATGACTATTTCAATGGGCTTTAGGGCATTAAACACCCTTAATAGCCTTAACCGTGCCTTATGTCATTTTCCTTTCTATTAAATGATGGTTTCTTAGTCCTAATTTCTTGGCCCAAATTTGACTTCCTTACCATGCAATAGCCGCCTCCCCTAGTGTGGGATAACCCCACATTTTCACCATTTGACTTAAGTCAAAAGCTTGGACATCCAAAGGCTTACACTAGGACATTTAGGTTCTTAATGCCTTTTATATTTTCTTTGTCCAAACTTGTCTTTTGAAAGCAATTTCATCCTCTAATAGCACTTTCATACCATTCATATCCTTCCCATAACTATCCAAAGCTCTTTCTTGAGAAATGTGCAGTTAAGTACCCAAATTTCTAAAACCTTACAAAAAAGTCCATAGGTTGCTTGACAGACAACCAATCCTTAAGGCTTTTTGTTGGGGGTGAAGTTACCAACTTAAAAGAATTTTAAGGAGGTGTTGATCATGCCCTTTGCCCTTCACACTTCAATCACTATGATGAGAATTACACAATATAATGATTTTTTTACCATTATGCCACACTCTATAATTCTCACATTTTTGTGAGGTGGTAACAGGATGAATGAAAGGGAGAAGATGATGAGTATGATTTGGATAGACGTTGGACAAACTAAAGTCAATGAAAACACTGACCACTTTAGGCCATGGTAGTCTAGAAAGTTACCACCAAAATACCTTTAGTTGAGAGAAAAAGGAAGATGGGGAAGATAGCAATGATGGAGTTCGACAGCCCCTCGAACAAGCTCACCCATATGAATGGGTTGATGGGTTTCGGGAGCCAAATAGTGCAGCGGAATTTAACCTAAACCCTGCAGGATCCAAGTGAAACGGGGTAAACCGGGTGTTCAAAAATTTTCAAACCTAATTTCGGTTGAGATCTTTCACTCAACTGTAGAGTCGAATCACAAAACCTGAATAGTTGACGTGTTCAGGCTCTCTATGGTATCCACACGAGCTTCTCGGGATCACCACGGTTCCACCACGTCCCAGTAGATGCGTTTCTCTTGCGCTCACAGTGCTAGCTTGCGTCCTCCAAGGAATTGCAAGAGAAGAGTGTGGCTGTCCTTTTTGGAGTCTAGGGCAAAGAGACCTGCGAATTTCTCACTTAAAAGTTGTATTTATAGTGAGACTCAACTTCCAGGCCTAATGGGTTTCAAAGCCCTAATCCAATTAGGATTTAATTTTGGCCTTAATAATGGCTCAACTCTTGGGCCCATTATTAATACGAAATTAAAGTGAAACCATAGCCCAAATAATTAGCCCATGCACTCTAATGATCCAAATAGCTCTATGTGTGCGACCCAATAGGCTCTTGCCATGTTGGCAATGATCATAAATCACATTTATGATCATAAGCAATGAGCGGTGTCTAGCAACACATCATTGCTACCCAAGTGACAAGATTGTCGATGATTCGACTAAACCTTTATGATCATCACCGATATATGCCATTGTCCCTTTGTCCAAGATATCAAGACTAAGCACGAGACATGGAATGTGTCACTCTCGTATAGCCCAATCTTTGGTTTCTTGATTACCGAGTAGACCAACTTAAACTGATGACATTGATATCATATATCAACTCATCCGAGCATGGCCATGCATTTTCTAAGTCTCACTCTATCAAGGGGCCCGAAGATATCACTCCCGTTACATAGGAGGGACAAATCCCATCTTGATCATACAAATCCCTCCGCATGATATGTGACATACCCAATGACCTCCTTCAAGTTCACTCAGTTACGAGCAACAAAGGAAAGTATCAAAGTATGTGACTCACATGTAGGGAACCTTGATGATCTTAGGTCGAAGGACTACATATACCATGATCACTATGAGAATCACTTATGACACTCATATAACGATCCATGTAGTGTTCTCATGGTGGGTTGGTCCAGTACACAAGTTCTCCAACTTGTACCCATATGTAGACTACATATCTCATATTAGTCTCCACATATGCTAGTCATTATGTATTATTGCAACCCGCTCCACAATAATACTAGACCAGGGACGTTTAAGAATATCATTATTCTAGGGTTACAATTATGTTTGTTAAGTTACGCAGAAACAAAACAACAAACATAATTGCTGGATTAATGCCTTAATAAAATATCATGACTCAATGTGCAAAAATACAATCATCTCATGATTGGCTTTTTGGGCACAACACTAACAATCTCCCACTTGCACTAAAGCCAATCATCCATGTATCTAATACCGATGGACCTAGAATGGCTATCATGCTTTTGCTGCATAAGGGGCTTTGTCAGTGGATCAGCAATGTTGCTGTCTGTTGAAGTCCTGCATATCCTTACATCACCCCTCTCGATGATCTCCCTGATGAGATGATAGCGTCGGAGTATGTGTTTGGATCACTGGTGAGATCGAGGTTCCTTAGCCTGTGCGATTGCTCCATTGTTGTCACAATAGAGCTCTATCGGGTCGGTAATGCTTGGAACCACTCCAAGTTCAGTGATGAACTTCTTGATCCAAACTGCCTCCTTCGCAGCATCAGAGGCGGCAATGTACTCAGATTCTGTTGTAGAGTCAGCTACTGTCTCTTGCTTTGAACTCTTCCAGCTCACAGCACCACCACCAATACAAAACACATAACCAGATTGTGATCTAAAATCATCCTTATCGGATTGGAAGCTTGCATCGGTGTAACCCCTTACAACGAGCTCATCTTCACCTCCAAAGACCAAGAATGCATCCTTAGTCCTTCGTAAGTACTTAAGGATGTTCTTAACAGCTGTCCAGTGACTCTCACCGGGGTTCGATTGGTACCTACTCGTCATGCTCAAAGCATATGAGACATCGGGACGAGTACATATCATGGCATACATGATAGATCTAATTGCTGAGGCATATGGAATCTTACTCATGCGCTCTCTCTCCTCAGTTGTACTCGGACACTGAGATCTAGAAAGAGTGATACCATGTGACATGGGCAAGAATCCTTTCTTGGAATCTTGCATGCTAAACCTCTTTAGCACCTTGTCAATATATGTACTTTGACTTAGGCCAAGAAGCTTTCTAGATCTATCTCTATAGATCCTGATGCCTAACACATAGGCTGCTTCACCCAAGTCCTTCATAGAGAAACATTTCCCTAGCCAAGTCTTCACAGACTGTAGCTCAGGAATGTCATTCCCGATGAGTAGTATGTCATCTACATACAACACCAAGAAGACAATAGCGCTCCCACTAACCTTCTTGTAGACACAAGGTTCATCTTCATTTTTGATAAAACCAAACTCTTTGATTGCATCATCAAAATAAAGATTCCAACTTCGAGAAGCTTGCTTCAGTCCATAAATGGACCTTTGCAACTTGCACACTTTATTGGCATTCTCAGGAGTGACAAAACCCTCAGGTTGTGTCATGTACACATCCTCAAGTAGCTTTCCATTTAGGAATGCAGTTTTGACATCCATTTGCCATATCTCATAATCATAGTGTGCAGCAATAGCAAACAAAATTCGGATGGATTTAAGCATAGCAACTGGTGAAAAAGTTTCATCATAGTCAATACCATGAATTTGCTTGAAACCTTTTGCAACCAATCGTCCCTTAAAGGTAATCACATTACCATCCATGTCAGTTTTCTTCTTGAAAACCCATTTGCACCCTATGGGTTTTACCCCTTCAGGTGGGTCAACCAAAGTCCATACTTGGTTTTCATACATGGATTCCATCTCGGATTTCATGGCCACTAGCCACTTCTCAGAGTCAGGCCCCGACATAGCTTGTTGGTAGGTTGTGGGCTCATCCTGATCCATGAGCATCACATCACCAGTGTGAGTCATGAGAAATCCATATCTCTCAGGCTCACGCCGAATCCTACCAGACCTACGTGGGCTCTGTGCTACAGGAACAGACTCTTGAACCACAACATCTTGTGGTGTCTGTTCAGGTTCCATTTCAGGTTCGATGTCTCCTTGTTGTTCTTGAATTTCTTCAAGTTCTACTTTCCTCCCACTAGTTCCTTTAGAGATAAACTCTTTCTCTAAAAAGACACCAGTTCGAGCAACAAACACTTTTTGCTCAGAAGGATTGTAGAAATAGTAACCCTTTGTTTCTTTGGGATACCCAACAAAAAGGCATTTTTGAGATTTGGGCCCTAGTTTGTCAGAGGATTGACGTTTCACATAAGCGTCACAGCCCCAAATCTTCATAAAAGACAAATTGGGACGCCTCCCACTCCATATCTCATATGGTGTCTTTTGAACCGATTTAGATGGAACTCGGTTTAGTGTAAAAGCGGCTGTCTCTAGAGCATGTCCCCAAAAGGAGTTTGGAAGGTCAGCTTGACTCATCATAGAGCGAACCATGTCTAACAGAGTTCGATTTCTCCTTTCAGATACACCATTCCATTGAGGTGTACCTGGTGGAGTGAGTTGTGATACTATACCACACTCCTTCAGATAGTCAAGGAATTCTCGATCCAAGTACTCTCCACCTCGATCTGATCGAAGCACTTTGATACTCTTCCCGAGTTGATTCTCTACTTCATTCTTGAATTCTTTGAACTTTTCAAAGGATTCTGACTTGTGTCTCATAAGATACACATAGCCATATCTGCTGAAGTCATCAGTGAAAGTAATGAAGTATTGGAAACCTCCTCTAGCTTGTGTAGACATAGGGCCACATACATCACTATGTATGAGTCCTAGTAAGTCATTAGCCCTTTCACTTTGCCCTGTGAATGGGGCTTTGGTCATCTTGCCCAACAAACATGACTCACATGTCTCATATGATTCAAAATCAAATGAGTCCAAGAGTCCATCCTTATGGAGCTTGGATATGCGGGTCTCATTTATATGGCCCAAGCGACAGTGCCAGAGATAGGTCGGGTTTGAATCATTTAATCTGACCTTCTTGGTATTCACATTATAGATTGGATCTTCGAGGTCTAGAACATACAACCCATTGCTAAGTTGAGCACTACCATAAAAGATTTCATTCAAATAAATAGAACAACATTTGTCCTTTATTATAAATGAAAAACCTTTCTTGTCCAAACAAGAAACAGAAATCAAATTTCTACTAATAGTAGGCACAAAGTAGCAGTTGTCTAATTCTAAAACTAATCCACTAAGTAAAGTGAGAACATAAGTCCCTACGGCTAAGGCAGCAACCCTTGCTCCATTTCCAACACGTAGGTCCACTTCACCTCGGGCCAATCTTCTACTTCTACTTCTACTTAGATCCTGCACATTTGCACAAATGTGAGATCCACATCCAGTATCCAATACCCAAGATGAGGAAGTAGAAAAGTTAGCCTCTATAACAAAAATACCTGAAGTGGAAGTCTTACTTCCCTTTTCCTTAGCAAGTTCTTCAAGATAGAGCTTGCAATTGCGCTTCCAGTGTCCAGGTTGCTTACAATGGAAGCACTCCCCTTCCTTTGCCACACCACCCTTTGGTTTCAGTGCAGCTGAAGAAGAATTAGCATTGGACTTTCCATTAGCTTTATCCTTCTTCTTGTTGGCTTTTCCCTTTCCCTTGCCCTTTTGAACCATCAAAATGGGCTTAGCCTTCTTAAGGTTTTGCTCAGCAGTTCTCAACATGTTGAGTAATTCAGGAAGGGACTTGTCAAGGTCGTTCATGTTATAGTTCATGACGAACTGACTGTAGCTTTCAGGCAACGATTGCAAGACTACATCAATAGCCAACTCTTTCTGAAGAGCAAATCCCAAATTCTCAAGATTCTCAATGTACCCAATCATCTTGAGCACATGAGGACCCACGGGACTTCCCTCAGACATCTTGCACTGAAACAATGCCTTAGAGGTCTCAAACCTCTCATGCCTAGCTTGCTCTTGGAAAAGCATTTTGAGATGTTCGATCATATCGAACGCCCCCATGTTCTCATGTTGCTTCTGAAGCTCAGATTCCATGGTAATAAGCATGAGGCATGCAACATCCAAAGCATCATCAGAATGCCTCTTGTGAGCATCCCTTTCAGCTCTTGGAGCAGTGGCAGCAGGCTCATTCGGAATGGGCTGCTCTAGGACATAAGCCTTTCTCTCTTGTTTGAGGACTATCCTCAAGTTTCGGTACCATTTGAGAAAGTTGGTCCCATTCAGTTTTTCCTTCTCAAGGATCGATCGCAACGAAAGTGTCGATGTGTTTTGTGCCATGGTTATCTACAACAGTAAATATGCAGTGTAAGAGTCATGTATTTTAATTCATTTAATAAGGACTTTTATTAAATGATACTCCCACTATTTTCCTCAAAATAATAACCCTCGATATTATTTCAGAACACCTCAGCGCTAAGGTATTCTAGTGGGCCAAGATCCATATTTGACCACAACCTGAGTCAGCTTTGGCTTTTCTCTCAAGTTACAGCTATTTAGGTAGGCAACTCTTTGCCAATTGCATCTTATGCAACTCTTGGATAGTTGGGTGAACAACACTTGTCCAAGCTCATCTCATGAACTTAAGCCCAACTCTATGCCTCTAAGTCCCTAATCCTATTAGGATGACTTAGTTAAGTCGGACCCAAAGTTAGCAATTTGGATATCACTATTATCCCATCGCGCCTTACCAAGATGAACATAGGTGCTTTGCTTTGGCAAACCCACCTAATGTTGATCAAAGTCTTGACGAGTGCCAACATTTGGAAGGCATCACATTTAATGACTTAATATTTGTTTGAGGGATTTTTCTTTTGATCTCACCAATTTGTTATCTCCGGTTGTTTTATACATGCATCACATACAAATATAAAACATGCATCTCATGCTTACAAGAAAATAAACGTGACATGGTTATAGCCCAAACTATGCGATATTCTCAAGCCAATGAGAATATCATAAAAGCCTAAGAAAAGAAAAGAGTCTTCACAAGCTCCTTCTCTTCCTTTCTTGGTTGCCCTTTTGTTGTCATCTCCTTGGACATACCTCATTGGATGATCCTTAGACAAACAACCTTGGATGATCCCATAATGCACTATTACATCAATAATAGAAACCTCGAGTTACATTCGAGGGGAGTAAGGTGAGAAGAGAATGTACAATGAGAGTGATAAGAAAAGGCACGACTCGCAGGCCGTATTTACAAGTACAACCAATCAAGGGCTATAACCATGCACCATGCTTCAAACACCAATTAGCATATCATGTCAAATTTCATTCAACAAAGATGCATGCCAATTTTTGTGTGTTGATTAACCAGTTTTTATTTATGTGGCGCTTCGCATACGGCGGTCCCGCTGGCCGGTTAGCGGGCGGTGGTTCCGCTGACCGGTCAGCGGATGGGGTCAAGGGGAGCCGCCCTTGCGGGGGGTTGTGGGGGGCAGCGCCCCCCGGCGCAAAAAATTGTCTTACAATTGCTTAGCCCGAAATCTTCTATTTCGAGCAAGTAGGCACCCGAGACTCCTCCATTCGAGCCACCAAAAATACCTTACTTTCGGTGCCCGAATAGGCCGAATCCGAACCAAGCTAGGGTTTTTGCAACTATTGCAAGAATCCTAATCCATATAGGTATCTCATACCTATTCAATTTGAGGTTAATCTCATTAACCAATTAGTGTCGTTTCTTCATATATGTCATATGTTCATTACGAATTCCGGTTTCATGCATCATGAATCAATCTAATTAATCATGGCCGAAAAGCAACCGAACACATAGCATCATGCGATTCAACACTCAATCCCGATTTAGGGTTTCACCAGTAGCTCTGATACCACTGATGGGTTTCGGGAGCCAAACAGCGCAGTGGAATTTAACCGAAACCCTCTAGGATCCAAGTGAAACGGGGTAAACCGGGTGTTCAAAAATTTTCATACCTAATTTTCGGTTGAGATCTCTCACTCAACTGTAGAGTTGAATCACAAAACCTGAACAGTTGACGTGTTCAGGCTCTCTATGGTATCCACACGAGCCTCTCGGGATCACCACGCTTCCACCACGTCCCGACAGATGCGTTTCTCTTGCGCTCGCAGTGCTAGCTTGCGTCCTCCAAGGAATTGCAAGAGAAGAGTGTGGCTGTCCTTTTTGGAGGCTAGGGCAAGGAGACCTGCGAATTTCTCACTTAAAAGTTGTATTTATAGTGAAACTCAACTTCCAGGCCTAATGGGTTTCAAAGCCCTAATCCAATTAGGCTTTAATTTCGGGCTTAATAATGGCTCAACTCTTGGGCCCATTATTAATACGAAATTAAAGTGAAACCATAACCCAAATAATTAGCCCATGCACTCTAATGATCCAAATAGCTCTATGTGTGCGACCCAATAGGCTCTTGCCATGTTGGCAATGATCATAAATCACATTTATGATCATAAGCAATGAGCGGTGTCTAGCAACACATCATTGCTACCCAAGTGACAAGATTGTCGGTGAATCGACTAAACCTTTATGATCATCACCGATATATGCCATTGTCCCTTTGTCCAAGATATCAAGACTAAGCACGAGACATGGAATGTGTCACTCTCGTATAGCCCAATCTTTGGTTTCTTGATTACCGAGTAGACCAACTTAAACTGATGACATTGATATCGTATATCAACTCATCCGAGCATGGCCATGCATTTTCTAAGTCTCACTCTATCAAGGGGCCCGAAGATATCACTCCCGTTACATAGGAGGGACAAATCCCATCTTGATCATACAAATCCCTCCGCATGATATGTGACATACCCAATGACCTCCTTCAAGTTCACTCAGTTACGAGCAACAAAGGAAAGTATCAAAGTATGTGACTCACATGTAGGGAACCTTGATGATCTTAGGTCGAAGGACTACATATACCATGATCACTATGAGAATCACTTATGACACTCATATAACGATCCATGTAGTGTTCTCATGGTGGGTCGGTCCAGTACACAAGTTCTCCAACTTGTACCCATATGTAGACTACATATCTCATATTAGTCTCCACATATGCTAGTCGTTATGTATTATTGCAACCCGCTCCACAATAATACTAGACCAGGGACGTTTAAGAATATCATTATTCTAGGGTTACAATTATGTTTGTTAAGTTACGCAGAAACAAAACAACAAACATAATTGCTGGATTAATGCCTTAATAAAATATCATGACTCAATGTGCAAAAAATACAATCATCTCATGATTGGCTTTTGGGCACAACACTAACGCTTCGCATGTTCACACCACCCTTGGCCTATGCACCACCTCTGATCGAAATAGACACGACAAAACCCTGGCAAAGAGAGGGCCTCAGCACCCTAGGACAAGCCGGATAGGCACTACCCTCAGGAAACCCATGGGACCAACTTCGGTCAGAAGTGGTCACCACCCTTCCCGAGGGTGACCTCGCGCTGACTTCATGTCCCCAAAACCACCTTCGGATACTCTTTGGGCCACCCTCGTAGCGCACTCACAAAGCACCATCATCAGGTACCTGAGCCAGACGTCAGGAGAGCCCAACCGAAAGTGCCTCGTACAAACAACGGACCTCCCTCCAAAGGAGCTCACCTCCCCGAATGAGCTTTGTATTTCAAAGGAGTTTGGTCCCCTGAAAAGGCCACATGGACATATGAAAAAATGGCTGAGGAGCCTCTGACACAAAAGCCTCGAACATGCCCTTGACACGAGCACCACTGTCATAGCACTCTCGCCGGCACCCTTGGTCAAACTGGCCTAAGGCCAGCTGGAGGAGCCCTCTGCAGAGGTACGGACTAAATCAGGATGAACATGTGTCACCATCTCAGCATGCTATGTCAAACAACCTTCTCCCTGAGCCCTCTTATAAATACTTGCATAGTGCTTTCATAAGGACCACGAAGAGGTAACAGGGAATTCTTGCTATACTCTGCTTACTATTCCCTTTCTCTACTCTTACTGACTTGGGCATCGGAGGCTCCTCCCCTAGAAAATATGCCTGGGAGCTCCTAACCCTTGCTTTTTTTATTCCTTACAGTCCTTCTCCCACCAGAGGTCCCTCATCCAGGCATTCCATCACCGAAAGTTCCTGCTCCAGGCTCACCATGTTGCACAACGAAGATGCGGAATGACATCATTTGGCGTCGTCTGTGGGAAACCCTTCCCAGGTCGCCGTCGTAGAGGCTTGGCATTCCAAAGACCAGGGGCTTCCAAAGTCCCCCTTTGCACCGGAGGCTCAGCCGGCGACCGAGCAGCCCACTGTAGAGCATTCTACGCGGGAGGATGACCGCCATTTAACAGTGACATTAGGCTTCTTATGAGACTTCCAGCACTCCATCGTCAATAAAATGACTCAGTAACTCGACCAGAGGTGGCCCCAGCCTCCTTCGGTCTGAAGGGCCTCCCCCTCGGCAACACGCTGGGAGAGAAGCCCGAGGTCTACCCACCAAAGTTCCAGGAGTGAGGTCTCTTATGACGCATCTTCAACGGAGAACATGCCCCCTAGGGCATGATCCACCAGAGAAAGGGCCCCAAAAGAAACTAGGACCTCCTATCGGCGGAGTCCATCCCCGTACCGAAGGTCCCAATCTCCTTGCCGCAGAAGTTACCCTCTGAGAAGGAGAAAAAGTTCACCATTGCCGGCGACCACCAGGCAGCAAGGGGAAGCTAACAAAGCTACCCCCATGGAGAAGATCCTTGGAAGACTAGAAAAGGTTGAGCGGCTGATCTCCCGAAAACCAGTCTTGTTAAGATTGTCCGACGCTTATACCGGAGGAGAGTCACCCTTTGTACGGGAAGTAGTGGAGGCGCCCATGCCTAGTGACTTCAGGGTGCCATCCTTGGAAACCTACGACAGGCGTAGTGACCCTCAGGCACACCTGATAAAGTACAAGTGAAGCATGGTGCTCCACGGCGCAGATGACGCTACCCTCTGCAAGTGTTTCAAGGTGACCCTCTTCGGTCTAGCAACGGCATGGTATAACTCCCTGGCCCACGGAACATTGCTGAGTTTCTAGGAGCTGTCACTACCTTCACCCAACAGTTCATTGGCAGCAGGCCAATGGCCAAGATGCCGGTGCAGATGTTCGACATAGCACAACAAAGTGGGGAAACCATTCGCAACTATGTCGAAAGGTTCAACCAAGAAGCACTAAGCATGCCCGACTTTCGGCCCAAGATTCACATCCTCGCAATGATAAGAGGACTTCGGAGAGACTCCCAGTTCTTTTATGAGTTCTCCAAGGACCCCCAGACACCCTCGGGGAGTTCTACCGAATCACCGAACAGCACATGACGGCCGAAGTACTTAGAATAAGGGGACCAAAGGTGGAACACCCTCGGCCCGAGGGACCAAGCCACCAGCCTCATTACTAGAATGAGGTTGGCAGAAGGCCCTGAAAACAAAGGGGTAAAAGGCCAATGACGTTCACTCCCCTGAATGCCACGGGGCTAGAATTCTAATGGCCTTAAAAAGGCAAGGGACTACAGTTCCATGGCCAAAGGCCATGACCTCGGAAAACAAGAAGAATATGAAGAAGTTCTGCCAATTCCACTGAGATCATGGCATTGACACCGAAGACTGCTTCCAACTGAGGATGTACATCGAGTCTGTGATAAAGCAAGGCCAACTTCGCCGATACTTGCGAATGCCTTCTCTGAAAGGGAGAAAGGAAGAACAAATAAGGGGGACAAGGAGGACTATGATTCCGACATACGTCGCGACTGAAGTCCTTGAAAGAATCCACCATAATCAGCAGGGGTCATCCAAACCATCACTACAGGGGTACCCTCGGCTGAAAGGAAAAGAAAGATAAGAGAAATCTCCATAATGGAGTATGGGAACTCGCCGAACAGGCTTGTTCGCAAAGACGGGTCCACTGTGAAGTTCCCCCATGATGACCCACTCCTTGTCATGGCAAGGATAGGGAGTTAGGACGTCAAAAGAGTACTTCTGGACGACGGCTCCAACACCGACGTCATCTTCTCGCACCTACTACCTAACTTAGGCATTTCAAAAGGCAACATGAACACAGTCAATTCCCCCACCTTCGGGGTTGGGCCATCCGAGCTCCCCGTCCTCGGATACATCGATCTGCCCCTAATGCTGAAAGGGACCTCGCCTTAGAGTCAAGAGGAACTGTTCGCCTCCATTATGATGAGGTTCATCGTCATTGTTGTTCCCTCATCATACAATGCCATCCTCAGAAAGCAAACTCAAGGCAATCTCCACATCCGCCTCGATGTAAAGTACTTAACAGTCACCTTTGCAACTAAAGAAGGAGATGTAGAGTTCTTGATTGAACAATCCGAGGTCAGGAGGGTCTTCACCAAGGATAGACAAAGCCTGACGAAGGTCCAAATACAGACTTCGGCAACTGAAGGAGCCGTCATGACAAGTGAAGAGACAGCAAAAGAAGGAGTAGAGGAGTTGGAAAAAGTAGAAATAGAAGATGCAGAGCTGGTCCCCGGGCAGAACACCCAAGTGGGGAAAAAATTGGCCAAGGGTGACAAAGATTAGCTTGTATCTTTCTTGTTAATGAACAAAGATCTATTCGCCTACTCTCCGAAAGACATGCCTGGGGTCGACCTTAGCATAATCCACCATAGTCTCAAAGTGTGCCTTGACGCAAGGCTGGTTCGGCAAAAAAAATGAAACCAATCAGCTCATAAGAACTCCTTCATTAAAACCAAAGTTAAGCACCTGATTGAGGTAGGGGTAATAAGAGAAGTTAAATACCCCGAATGGCTCAGCAACGTGGTTATCATCACAAAAGAATGGAGTGAAATGCTCCGAATGTGCATAAATTTTTAGAACCTGAATGATGCCTGTCCAAAGGACTACTACCCTTTGCCAGTTATAGACCAATTGGTGGATTCAATCACCGAATACGATCTTCTTAGTTTTCTCGATGCCTTCAGTGTTGGGTTTCGGGAGCCAAACAGCGTAGCGGAATTTAACCGAAACCCTCCAGGATCCAAGTGAAACGGGGTAAACCGGGTGTTCGAAAATTTTCATACCTAATTTTCGGTTGAGATCCCTCACTCAACTGTGGAGTCGAATCACAAAACCTGAACAGTTGACATGTTCAAGCTCTCTATGGTATCCACATGAGCCTCTCGGGATCACCACGCTTCCACCACGTCCCGGCAGATGTGTTTCTCTTGCGCTCGCAGTGCTAGCTTGCGTCCTCCAAGGAATTGCAAGAGAAGAGTGCGACTGTCCTTTTGGGAGGCTAGGGCAAGGAGACCTGCGAATTTCTCACTTAAAAGTTGTATTTATAGTGAGACTCAACTTCCAGGCCTAATAGGTTTCAAATCCCTAATCCAATTAGGATTTAATTTCGGGCTTAATAATGGCTCAACTTTTGGGCCCATTATTAATATGAAATTAAAGTGAAACCATAACCCAAATAATTACCCCATGCACTCTAATGATCCAAATTGCTCTATGTGTGCGACCCAATAGGCTCTTATCACGTTGGCAATGATCATAAATCACATTTATGATCATAAGCAATGAGCGGTGTTTAGCAACACATCATTGCTACCCAAGTGACAAGATTGTCGATGATTCGACTAAACCTTTATGATCATCACCGATATATGCCATTGTCCCTTTGTCCAAGATATCAAGACTAAGCATGAGACATGGAATGTGTCACTCTTGTATAGCCCAATCTTTGGTTTCTTGATTACCGAGTAGACCAACTTAAACTGATGACATTGATATCGTATATCAACTCATCCGATCATGGCCATGCATTTTTCTAAGTCTCAACTCTATCAAGGGGCTCGAAGATATCGCCTGTCTCGTTACATAGGAGGGACAAATCCCATCTTGATCATACAAATCCCTCCGCATGATATGTGACATACCCAATGACCTCCTTCAAGTTCACTCAGTTACGAGCAACAAAGGAAAGTATCAAAGTGTGTGACTCACATGTAGGGAACCTTGATGATCTTAGGTCGAAGGACTACATATACCATGATCACTATGAGAATCACTTATGACACTCATATAACGATCCATGTAATGTTCTCATGGTGGGTCGGTCCAGTACACAAGTTCTCCAACTTGTACCCATATGTAGACTACATATCTCATATTAGTCTCCACATATGCTAGTCGTTATGTATTATTGCAACCCGCTCCACAATAATACTAGACCAGGGACTTTTAAGAATATCATTATTCTAGGGTTACAATTATGTTTGTTAAGTTACGCAGGAACAAAACAACAAACATAATTGCTGGATTAATGCCTTAATAAAATATCATGACTAAATGTGCAAAAATACAATCATCTCATGACTGGCTTTTGGGCACAAGACTAACATTCAGTGGGTATCATCAAATTCGGATGAACCCTGAAGATGAAGAAAAAACCACCTTTATCACCGAAGTTGGTACCTACTGTTACGTCAAAATGCCCTTCGGGCTTAAGAACGCAGGGGCTACCTATCAGAGGTTGATGAATAAAGTGTTCGACTCCCAGATCGTGAGGAACATAGAAGCGTATGTCGATGATATGATAGTTAAGAGCAGAATGCCTAGTAATCCTATCTTGGACTTAGGCAAAACCCTCCAACGACTTTGAGAGTTTGGCATTTGCCTTAATCCCGAGAAGTGCGTGTTTGGAGTGAGCGCAGGTAAGTTCCTCGGGTTCATGGTGTCAGAAAGGGGAATAGATGCCAACCCCGAAAAGGTCAAAGCCTTGTTAGGATTCCGAACACCTACAACCACTAAAGATATACAAAGGCTTACTGGAAGAATCACTTCCCTTAGTAGATTCATTTCCAGGTACGGCGACCGATGTCGACCATTCTTCAAGGTGCTTACCAAAGCAACCAAAAGTGAAGGCAACTCCGGAACCGAGGAGCACCCTTGGAACCAAGAATGTCAGAAAGCTTGGGATGAGCTTAAAAGCTACCTAACCCGTCTGCCAACACTTCGGCAACCTCGGGAAGGAGAGCCTCTCATCCTCTACCTTGCCGTCACTGAAAAAGCTGTGAGTTCAGTCCTAGTGAAAGAAGAGGGTGGGAGGCAGTGGCCAGTATATTATGTAAGCAAGTCCCTGCACGGTGCCGAGGTCAGGTACCCATTGCTCCAAAAAGCCATTTATGCCTTAGTACTCGCAGGTAGGAGGCTACGGCCCTACTTTCAAGGACACGCCATCATTGTCCGAAGTAACCTACCTCTTCGTGACATAATGAAGAAGGTAGAGCATTCGGGAAGGCTGTCAAAATGGTGTATCGAGCTCGGAGAATATGACATCACTTACGAGCCAAGAAGGGCAATAAAAGCCCAAGCATTGGCAGACTTCATCGCCGAAGTTCCAGAAATCGAGAATGCTGAAGTTACCTCGGAAGACCTGATAAGGATTGAACCAGAGTGGAAACTCTTTGTCGATGGAGCCTCAGGCGCCGAACACCAAGGCGCTGGAGTGGTTCTTCGGGGGCCCGAAGGTATGGAAGCCACCAAAGCCATCAAATTCGGTTTTGATGTCACCAATAACATCGCCGAATATGAGGCCCTCATAGCAGGATTAAAACTGGCCAGAAAAGTTGGTGTGAGAAACCTTAAGGCCCACAGCGACTCACAGCTAGTAGTCCGGCAAATGACAGGAGATTACGCTGCAAAGGATCCAACCTTGGCAAAATATCATGACCTCGTCAAGAAACTCATTAAAGAGTTTGACTCGGTACATATAGAAAACGTGCCTCGTAGAGATAATGCTGAAGCTGACACCTTGGCCAAGTCCAAGGAACCCACCGAGGTGCTGAGTCAACCCAGCACAGAGCTAATGTGCGTAGCAACCTCGGGAGAAGGATGGCAAGATTCCATCAAGAAATACCTTGCAACTTCGGCACTCCCCGAAGACCCTGCCGAGGCCGCAAAAGTGCGAAAATGCTCTGGGAGATACTTCCTCATCGGGGAGGAACTATACAGACAAGGGTATGCAAGTCCCTTGCAGAGGTGCATAAGTGAAGAGGATGTCAGAACAATCCTCGAAGAAGTTCATGAGGGGGCCTGTGGTTCCCACATAGGAACAGACGCCCTCGCCGGAGTACTACTTCGCCAAGGTTACTTTTGGCCTACCCTAAGAAAGGATGCAAGGCAATTTGTTCGAAAATGTGACAATTGCCAAAGACACGCCAACATCCAGAGGTTACCCTCGGAGAAGATAACTTCGGCAAATTACCCTTGCCCCTTCGCCGTCTGGGGTATTGACCTCATCGGACCTCTCCCAAGCGCCCCCGGTGGGGTGAAGTTCTGCATAGTTGCAGTAGACTACTTTACTAAATTGATCGAACCAGAGCCTTTGGCATCGATCTCGGTGAAGGATACCCAGACGTTCATCTGGAAGAACATCATATGCCGATTTGGCATACCAAGGGTAATAGTGGCTGACAATGGTACCCAGTTTACTGACAAAGGGTTCCGAAAATTCATGACTAACCTCGGCGTAAAACTACACTTCGCCACGGTAGCCCATCCTCAAAGTAATGGGCAAGTCGAGGTGTCCGATAGGACAATAAAAGATGGCCTAAAGAAACGGCTAAAAGAGGCAAAGGGGAAATGGCCAGGGGAACTCCCAAGTGTACTATGGAGTTATCGCACAACTCCTCGAAGGGCCACAGGAGAAACTCCTTTCTCGCTCGTGTTTGGTATAGAAGACATTATTCCCATTGAGGTCATACAGCCATCAGTAAGAATACAGGTGTTCGATGAAGAAGGAAATAACCTTGGCTTGAGGGCAAAATTAGACCTCGCCGAAGTGTTGGGTTCCGGGAGCCAAACAGCGCAGCGGAATTTAATCGAAACCCTCCAAGATCCAAGTGAAACGGGGTAAACCGGGTGTTAGAAAATTTTCATACCTAATTTTCGGTTGAGATCTCTCACTCAACTATAGAGTCGAATCACAAAACCTGAAGAGTTGACGTGTTCAAGCTCTCTATGGTATCCACACGAGCCTCTAGGGATCACCACACTTCCACCACGTCCTGGCAGATACGTTTCTCTTGCGCTCGCAGTGCTAGCTTGCGTCCTCCAAGGAATTGCAAGAGAAGAGTGCGACTGTCCTTTTGGGAGGCTAGGGCAAGGAGACCTGCGAATTTCTCACTTAAAAGTTGTATTTATAGTGAGACTCAACTTCCAGGCCTAATAGGTTTCAAAGCCCTAATCCAATTAGGATTTAATTTCGGGCTTAATAATGGCTCAGCTTTTGGGCCCATTATTAATACGAAATTAAAATGAAACCATAACCCAAATAATTAGCCCATGAACTCTAATGATAAAAAATGCTCTATGTGTGCGACCCAATAGGCTCTTATCACGTTGGCAATGATCATAAATCACATTTATGATCATAAGCAATGAGCGGTGTCTAGCAACACATCATTGCTACCCAAGTGACAAGATTGTCGATGATTCGACTATACCTTTATGATCATCACCGATATATGCCATTGTCCTTTTTGTCCAAGATATCAAGACTAAGCACGAGACATGGAATGTGTCACTCTCGTATAGCCCAATCTTTGGTTTCTTGATTACCGAGTAGACTAACTTAAACTGATGACATTGATATCGCATATCAACTCATCCGAGCATGGCCATGCATTTTCTAAGTCTCACTCTATCAAGGGGCCCGAAGATATCACTCCCGTTACATAGGAGGGACAAATCCCATCTTGATCATACAAATCCCTCCGCATGATATGTGACATACCCAATGACCTCCTTCAAGTTCACTCAGTTACGAGCAACAAAGGAAAGTATCAAAGTATGTGACTCACATGTAGGGAACCTTGATGATCTTAGGTCGAAGGACTACATATACCCTGATCACTATGAGAATCACTTATGACACTCATATAACGATCCATGTAGTGTTCTCATGGTGGGTCGGTCCAGTACACAAGTTCTCCAACTTGTACCCATATGTAGACTACATATCTCATATTAGTCTCCACATATGCTAGTCGTTATGTATTATTGCAACCCGCTCCATAATAATACTAGACCAGGGACTTTTAAGAATATCATTATTCTAGGGTTACAATTATGTTTGTTAAGTTACACAGGAACAAAACAACAAACATAATTGCTGGATTAATGCCTTAATAAAATATCATGACTCAATGTGCAAAAAATACAATCATCTCATGATTGGCTTTTGGGCACAACACTAACACGAAGAACACCGGGAAATGGCCAAACTGAGGAGGACGACTTTTTAACAAAGAATAGCTGATGCTACTAACTTGCATGTCAAGAGAAAATGAATCAAGAAGGGGGACCTCATCCTCCGAAAAGCTAAATTTGAGCCACAAAGGCCATCAGATAGGGTACTTCGGGCAAACAGGGATGGACTTTATTTGGTCCTCGATGAAATCCACCCAGGGGTCTACAAATTGGGTGACACCGAAGGAGGAAAGTTGAGAAACAGTTGGCATTCAGATTCTTTGAAAAAATTCTACACTTAGACATTTTTTTTTTTAAGAAAAGCTTGTGATTACCCCTCTCTGAAATCGCTAGTAAACAAAAGTATACGTGCCAACCGAATATGGTTTATAAACTGAATATGGTCAAGTTGCTAGAATGGGCTCCTAGCATATTGACTTTTAAAAAAAAAAAAAAGTTTCCCGAAGGTGCTAGCTCCCTAGCAAAGCCTAAGACTCGGCGGAATACATTCGGAAAAGTGAAAATGGTCACTCCTTGTGTCGCAGAAAAATGTTCCACATACTGGAAAAATTTTGCTAAGGGAAGAACAGCACGAAGCTTCCCGAAGACATGATTTCGAACATGGATATTCGCCGAAGACGCATACATAAAATCATACACGCTTCCGAAGAATGATGGCCAAAGAAAAAATGGTAACTTAGCTAAATCTTTGAAAGAATTTTCATTCATAGCTCTGGGCAATAGTACAAAGGAATAGGTTACAAGAAAAGAGAAAGAAGAAAAAGCCTATTGCTTAGCCTGAGTATCTGATACCTCCTCGACGTTGCCATCCTTCTCTTGGATAGGAGGGTTTTAAGGCGCGGGCTCAACAGCTGGGAGGTTGAGGTACTCTGACTTCGACCACATCCACCTAGGCTCTTTGGGGAAATCCAAAGCGGCCAGGAAGGAGAGGTCGAGTCGGGGTGCCGAGAAAGCACTTGATACCGAGTCAGACAAAAACCGTCTTGATAAGATACTTTCATCATCTGGTCAGACTGGTCCTTCTCGGCACTCAGAGTCTCTAGTTTGGAGGTGAGCTCAGCAACCTTCCTCTCGAGCTTCTTCTTCTTCTTCTTCTTGGCCTCCTTGTTCAACAGATCGACCTTGGCTTAGAGCTCGGCGTTCAAAGCAAGCACCTTTGTAAGGTTTTCAGCGTCATCTACCCTTTCCCTCTGAAGGGCATTGTTCTCCGAAGAGAAAACGGCATACTTTGCGCCAAGGTCCTCAACCTTGGCCGAAAAGTTAAGAAGGAGCTCCTTCTTAGTCTCCCGAAGCTCTGCTCGAAGATTCTCCTTGAAGATTCTCCATGTCCTCCTTGGCAATTTTGTTCAATTTGCCATACTTGAGGATGTATTGGGCACAAAAATCCTTCGCCCTCTTCAGAAAATTCTCGGTCCGAGAGCGAACCTCAATCTGCTTTGCCGCCTAAGCTCGGAAATATCTGTTGTACGCCAGGAGCTGCAGAAAAAAAATGCCTTGACTAAGGGTCAAAGGGCAACAAAAACTCAAAAGAAAATTTTTCTAAGTACCCAAAGAAAGAAAGAAAGAAGAAATTTACTTGGCTAGCATGCTCGCTCATCCTCGCCGCGAGGATCTCCTCATTTGGGCATTCGGCGGTGAGCGACTGAAAGGTGCCGTTCGTCAACATTTGGGGAGCCATCAACTGGCTGTCCTCGGAGAACAAGTTCATGTCCTCCATGAAAGACCAGAAAGGCTCCCTCGGTGCCTTGTCGTTTGGGATATGGCTATCCCGAAGGGCCCTCTTCCGGGCATATGCCTCCACCCAAGGAGCAGGTGTCATCTCCTCTGCAAGATCACGCCGAAGTTCCGTTAGTATGTCATCCCTTACCCATTCCTCTACAAGATCGAAGATACCAAAAACACCAAGATTCATAAAGGAACGGCTAAGGAACAAACTTGGTGGAATCTAGGTAACCGCATCCTCGACCTCATTCACCTCACGGACTTCACCAGGAATGTTTTTGCTTTTCCTTCTTTGGATTTCCTTGAGATCCTGAGCTGAAGTACCTTCGACCAAAGTCTCAGTCGTAGCATCCAGACTCAACGGTGTCTCGAGGATGGTAGGATCCGAAGGTGGATCGGTGTGGGTAGGAGATTAGGCAGGCGACTGATCCTACACCTCCACGACGTCATCGGGGGGAGGGGGAAGGACGTCCGCTTTGGCTTTCTTTGCCTTTGGTGGCCCCCCAGTAGTCTTCTTCCTCTTCGCAGACGCCTTCCTCTACGTCTGCTCCCCCTTCTCGGCCTGACCGAGAAAAAGGGACTTATAGAACTTCGCAAATTGATCACCCATCTCTGCAAAGGGAAAAAACATCAATGTAAGTCCAAAAGGAATATAGGTAGCAGAGCTTCGGAGACAACTTACTCTCGAAAAAAGCCTTGAATGAAATCTCGGCCTAGAGAAGCATCACCAACCACGCCTTCTTTCCTGGGAGAACAGGCACGGGCAGGTACAAGTTGAACTTATGCTCATGGATTACCCCTAGTTCCCGAAGGACCTCTTCAGACATAAGGTCCCATTTAATGAGAAAGGGATATAAGGAACATGGAGGGACCTCGGAGTCCCAATCCACAACCGCCCGAATACGTTTGTTGAGCTCGTCAAAATCCGCGGCCAGCCTAAGGGTCAGCAGCTTTCGAGGGTCAACCACGTCAGTCTTCAACACCCCTGAAGCCCATCTGGTCAGAACGTAGCACTATCTTTCAGGAACTGACAGGAAAAATAACTTTTTTTTGCCACCCCTGCCAACTGTCCTTCATCCCGAAGGTAAAGGTGAACTTTTTGCTCCCGGATCCTTGAGGAAGCAAGAAGTAGAAGCCACTCTTCAGGACCGGGTGGAGCTTATAGTATTGCATGAAGAAAAGAAAATGGGGTATTATCTTAAAGACCCCACATATACAAAGAAATGCATTGAAATAAGAATAGGAGTATGGAGGAAGCTGGTTCACGGTAATCCCATGGAACCTACAAAACTCACACACTACGTGCGGGGGAGGATACTGAAGACTGGCCTTCAGTTGGGCTCGATAAATGGTGATCTCATCAAGATGGGCCATGTAACCATACATGCCTGAGGTAGGTAATCTCGAGACAGCATAAGTAGGGAGATAGAATTTCGCTACCCACTTCTTCATTTTCTCCGAAATAGTGCAACATGGATGAGACTCAAGGGGGAGAAAACTCTCCGGAAGAAGACGGACGGTCATCAGTGGAACAGGGTTTGACATTTCTCAAAGAAAAGGGAGGTAGCTTTGGGAAAACTAAAGAAAGAAAACCGAAGGACTTAAAAAAAAAGCAAAACTTTGGAACAAACAACTATAAAAAGAAGGAAGAACTACAGAAAGAAAGACCCACCAAAAGTTTTGCTGAAGTCTGGATTCCTGAACGCCATCGTGAAGGGTTTCCAGAAATCACTTCGCCGCTAGAACCGCTACCGAAAGGAGAACAAAAGATGAGAGAGAGTTCTAGAGCAAACAAGAGCAAAGGAAAAGAGTGTGAAGCTCTGGGGCAAGAGGGGTTTATATAGGCTGAAGGGGGCAGGCGAAATGTCATCATTATTGCTCCTCGAAGGCAAAGAGACACAATTGATGTAACCGACATAACCGTTCGCCACTCATCAGCCACCACGTGTAAATTGACACGATAAACGAGCGCACGACCCTAACAACTGGTAGACCTACATAACCCTATTCGAAGTGACGCGCCCATCTGTATGGTAAGATGAAATGATTCACTAATAGAAAGGTTACTAAAAGTATGCGCCTCTGACAATGACCTTGGTGGAAGAGCCAGGGACACCACTCAAACACCAGAGGAATTACCTCAGTAAAGCACCTTAGTTCACCGTAGTTCCCTCCTGGGAAGAAGGAGACTCCGGATGGAAGCCTATTATGGCAACAAAACCAAGCATCCCTTGCCACAAAAAGCCTCCCAAAACTCCCCAAACTGAAGAAACATCTTTGATTTTTCGAGGGGGGCATGTGATAGCCGAAGGGCTGTCACCCCATGAAGGGCTTCGCATGTGCGCACCACCCTTGGCCAACACACCACCTCTGGTCGAAACAGACACGACAAATCCCCGACAAAGAGGGGGCCTCAGCACCCTCGGACAAGCCGGATAGGCGCTACCGTCAGGAAACCCATAGGACCAACTTCGATCATAAGGGGTGGTGGACGAGAACTAAAGGCAAATCTTCTTCCGATGGATTTCTTCAGGGGCCATTGTTGAGGGTTTAGGAAGTTGGGAGGAGTGTGAATATATATTAGTTTGAATATGTTCAAGTCAAATTTCAGTAAAAAAAAAGTAAAAAATTCAATTAATGTAAAATAGGGAGTATTAATTTTGGCTAATATAATTAAGGGCACACCCTTCCCAAGGGTGACCTCATGCCGACCTCACGTGCCCAAAACCACCTTCGGATACTCTTTGGGCCACCCTCAGAGCGTGCTCATGAAGTGCCACCATCAGGTACCCGTGCCTGACCACGGGAGAACCCAACCAAAGGTGCCTCGTACAAACGAAGCACCTCCCTCCAAAGGAGCTCACCTCCCCGAATCAGTTTTGTACTTTGAAGGAGTTTCGTCCCCCAAAAAGGCCACATGGACATATGAAAAAATGGCTGAGGAGCCTCTAACACAAAAGCCTCTCACACGCCCCTGACACGGGCACCCCTGTTACAGTACCCCCACCGGCACCCTTGGTCAGAACGGCCTAAGGCCAGCTGGAGGAGCCCTCTGCAGAGGTACGGACTAAATCGGGCCGAACACATGTCACGATCTCAGCAAGCTATGTCAAACAGCCTTCTCCCTACGCCCTCCTATAAATACTTGCACAGTGCTTTCATAAGGACCACGAAGAGGTAACAAGGAATTCTTGCTATACTCTGCTTACTATTCACTTTCTCTACTCTCACAAAGTACTGACTTGGGCATCAGAGGCTCCTCCCCCGGAAAATACTCTGGGGAGCTCCTAACCCTTGCTTTTCTGAGTCCTTGTAGTCATTCTCCCACCGAAGGCCCCTCATCCAGGCGTTCCCTCACCAGAAGTTCCTGCTCTAGGCTCACCATGTTGCACAATGAAGATGCAGAATGGCATCAATACTCAAGCCACTTCTTAGGTGCACCTTGAATCTTGTTGCCCATAATGTCATAGGCACATAGTTCCCATGATAGTTTATCCATGGCATCACTGCCTTTTAGCACCTTAAGTATAGTACCCTTGTGTGTGACATACCCTTAGCTTTCTCAAGTAGCTATTCACACTTACTACCTTAAGGTTCCTTAGCCAATTTAGGCAATCATAAGCTTGACACTCTTGCCATGTCATAAGCTCCTTAATTCGCATAGACTTCTCATATTTCAGGTGTCCTTGGGTGTACCATAGACTACCCAATTTTCCAAGACTTGACTACACTAGGTAATCACTTAACATGCTTGGGTCCTTGACTACTCTTAGTCACTTTAACCATTTCTTGGCCCTTAATTTTTAAGTCACCCTTGGCTCTTAATTTTTAAGTCACCCTTAGCATGTTCTTTCACTCTTTATTACTAGGAGTTATTCCTTAATCAACTTGGCCTACTTTAGCTGTGGGGTATTCTAGGCTAGCATAGCCTTTTCTTAGGCCTCTTCAAATTACCAAAGACCAATCCTTAGCACCAATGGTCAACTTGCTTAGGTGCTTTAAATATGCCACACTAACCAACATGCCACTACTGTGACCTTTAGGTTGTAACTTGATTACTTGGCCACTTTGGGTATATTCTTGGCATTGAGTTCTCTTAGGCTCGATGGCTCTTCTTAACTTTCCTCTAGAAGCCTTTAGGACTCTTGGCATTCAACCTTTCATGGTCTTTCTTTAGCTTCTACACTTGGGTACACTTTGTATCCATAACCCATGCCACACGCTTAGCCTTCTAAGGAATCTTAATTTGGTTGATTCTAACTTAGCATTTGGAATTTGCTTATCTTGGTTTCTCATGGAATCCATAGGGGTCTTTCTGAACACCCTAAACCTATCAGGTTAAAATAATCTGACTGTTACCCATGAGCACTCCCAACATACGAATGTGCTTGAATGAGACTTACAAATCTGATGCCTTACTTGAGGCCCTTTCAGTACCTATACCTTGTTTCCCAATACTTAGGCATATTCTTAGGTCATTGCCTCATTAGCCCATCCTTATGCACTAACCACCATGACTACTTAGTGTGATTTACACACCCATAGCACATAATGCGTACACCCTTAGGTTTAACATAGGCATATAACCTTCTTATGCCCAAGGAAATCCTACTTGGCACCTCTTTGGCCCTTTTTTCACTTAAGCACACAAAGTCTCTTTGAACACTAAGATTTACTAGAGCCTTCAGTATGAGTAACTCTCATAAATGCTTAGTGATTCTAGGCCATCACTTAGCAGCTCTACTTTAAGGACTCATTAGGTAGCTCCAACTACCTTATCTTGAAGAATCTTTCCTCAGGGTTTTGGTTCCTTTCTTGGCTACCTACTTGTTCAAGAGTCTTTTTTAGCCATTAGCTGACAACCCTTAGACTTTCAAACTACTTAGGTAGTTTCCTACCCCTTAAGAAAATAAAGAATCCCTTAAACTTCTTAGGCTTAGCAAGCTTACTAAATTTTTCAACAAACCTTAACTTTCAGTTGCCTTGAATCCACTAGTGAGGATATTACCTCTACTCACATTTAGCTTCATCTTGAGCTTTTCTATATTTAAGACCTTAACTCCGCATTCATATCCAACAATACCAATGCCAAGTCTTCCTGATTTATTTGGGATCCTTTGATAGTGGAGTACACTTCAGATCTTGGGATCCTCTTCCTTATGAAACTTTTAGGTTAACTTAGATCCACACTCTTATCCTGTTAGCTTAAAGCTTCCTTAGCTTATTCGAACTCACAATGAGCTCCCATTATCTACAATGAATGAACTCCCAAACACTTGAGAACATTGCTCAATTCAACTTTAAGCTTAATGAATAGCCTTAGGTCAACACAAACCATAACAAAAATACTAGACATAAGTCTAGTACTTGGAGTTCATTTTGTCTCCAAGGGTATTCTTATCAGCTATGGTTCCTAGTTTTTAAAACCATTTAATGATAGTCGAAGGCCTACTGCCCACAAAAACCTTCTTCCTCAGTAGAACCTAACACCACCCTAAAAAATTTATAACACCAACCTTCGGAGGAATCTCTCCACCACCCTTAATAATACACATACCTGACTTCAGGAAAAAGGCTCTTTAGCATCCTCGAAGGTGCACACTACCAACCTCGAGAGTACAAGTTCACCTTCCTTGATGAAGGAAAATATCTCTTGAGGATAACTGCCCATTCTTAGGGCCTTCTTCAGGAGCGTGTCAGGAAAAATCCCTGCCCAAAGGTGTCTTACACCTCCAAACGGGTCTTACAGGGAAACAAAAAATATAGTTGAGGGATCTTTAACATTGAAGCCTCGCACATGCTCCTATGCTCTAGCCAGAACTGCTCATGGCCAGTTGGAGATACCTATCTCTGAAGCTACAGTCCAGATCTAGCCAAATATGTGTCCTGATCTGCATAGGCTATGCAAAAGGGCCTTCTCCCCCCATCCTCCTATAAATATTTGGGAGGCTCTCAGGTAAGGACACAGGACTCTCTTTCTCTTCTTCTTTGCTCTTAGTGACTTCTCTCCCGTATACTAACTTGGGCATTGGAGGTTCTTTTCCCAGAAACACACTTCGGGGAGCTTCTAACCCACTTTCTCTTTCTTACGCCTACCATGTCATACAATGAGGATGTCATCAGACATCATTTGGCACCATCTATGGGAACTCACCCCCAAGTTGTTGTTGTTGAGTCTCGACATTCAAAGGATAAACGACTCCCGAGGTCCCAGTCCGCGCCTGAGACTCAAGCAACGACTAAACAGCTTGCAGCGGAGACTTCCCTGTCGGAGGAAAAATGTCCTCCAATGGTCACAATGGGTTTTTTACATTAATTTCAACACTTTATTGTGGCTGAAATGTTGCAACAGATTGACCAAAGATGGTCACAAGCACCCTAAAAAAGGGCACGTTCTTCAGATGCCTATCCAGGGAAAGGTCATAGGTCACCCTGCTGGAGCTCCGGTAGCAGAAGCCGTCATGATGAGTCCTCAATGGAGAACATACCATCCTAGGGGCAACGTGCTGCAGGAGCAAGGTCAAAAAAGCCCGGGACCTCTGACTGGCAAAGTCCATCTCCAAATGAGAAGTCCCTATTCTACTACCAGCAAAGTTACTCACCAAGAAGATGACGCTATTATCCTTTACCGATGGTTGCCAGGTAGGAGGGAGGCCAAGGCACTATCATTGATAACCAAGGTGCTGATCACCCTTCGAAGGCACGGGTTCAGGCAAAGCACCAACCTCGGAATAGAGATCACCCACTACAGAAGGAAGGATGTTCGACCTCAGAAAATCTAGTCTTAGCGTTTCTCTGTGCCAGGAAGTGACAATGCGGACCTCGGGGGATAGACAGACTATCCCCGGAAGTGGGGGGTGTCCCGGGAAAGGTCACCATCGGGAGGTACATTCCTGCAATATCAAAAGTGACCTCGGGAGACAAGTTCTCCGAAAAGGTATCTTCTACCGAATGAGACTTTGGGAGTGCAGCAGGAGCATTTATAGAGCATTTATGGAGCATTTATGGAGCATTTAAGGAGCCTATGACGTATCCCCGATAATCCGCCCCCCAGCCGCGTCCTGACACGCCGCCTGCAGGGACACCCCAGCACGCCACTTTCGGGTCATCTCAGAGCCTTAGTGTTACGGCCCTTCTAGTGGGAGGTAAAGACTTTAGAATTTAGTTTAGAAGTTTAATTTAAGTTTACCTAGCAAGAATTAAGAAGTTTGCCAGAGTTCACTAAGTTCCAACAAGAATAAAGCTCTGAACTAAGTTCAGGGGCAAAATGGTAATTTTGCACCCTGAGTGGCCGGGACGAGTCCCGAGTGTTTAAAAATGAATTTTTAGAACTTAATTCTTAAGCTTAACTCAAACTTGACCAATAGACAGGATTTTAATCAAGAACCGGTAAGTTTAAAGATGGGGGACTAAATTGTTTAAAACTTTAAACTTTGGTCCTCAAGACCTTTTTGGTGCCAAAAGGTGGGGTTCAAAGTAGCTAAGCTTGGAGAAGTGTTCTGGAAGCTTGAAATCACGTTTTTGGAGCTTGGAGGGACGTTTTCTCCATCCCCTGTTTTTAAACGAGGTATGAGATCGTGTTCTTGATTGAATTCTTGGTTTTTGTTGGAATTGAAGCTTGGGTTTTGGTTAGAGAAGCTAGTTTTGACGTTTAGAGCTTTGTTTTTGGTTTGGTTTTATGTAGAACTTTGGGAGCTTGGTTGAGGGAGGAGATGCTTGAATTGTTGCTTGTTCCTGGAGTTAAGGTAAGGGAGTTGTGTTTTTAAGTTCATGGAGTGCCATTAGCTTGGATTTGCTTGAGAAATTCGAGTGGTTTTAGCTAAGGCATTAAGGAAACGTTTTGGTGAATTATGGTGGACTAGCGGGATTGAGAGGAATTCTTTGATGTTACGATACATCATAGCTTAGCTTTTGGTAGTTGGTTATGTTCTATGCAACATGTGCTATATGTGCATGAAATTTGGAGGCATTCCATGCATGTTGATATATGTGGGAAGTGTCCAAAGTTCATAGCAGTAAAATCGGGGTTTTCTGGGCATTTTGCAGGTTTGGCGACGTGTCACCAATCCCCACGAGTTCCCACCACACGCCGCCAATCCAGAAAAATGTTTCAGAACGTCGACAACTGTGGCGACGCGTCGCCGAGACAGCATTTGACACCCGGTTTTGTTTTCAGCATAACTTTTCGCTCGGGTGTCCGATTGAGGTGATTCAAGATTCCACTCGAAGCTAAGAGGGAGTACTATCACCTCAATATTTTAAAAACACTTAAATTGTCCCAGTTTTAGATTTATATTAACTCAAAGTGGAGGCAAGTTTTTAAGGAAACTATGTTGCATTTGAACATAATTAGCTACCACTAGTTCAGGTGAGAGGTTTAGAACCCTCGTCGGCCTAGCCGTGCTGTAGCCACGAGGTCACGAGGTGAAACCTTGTTCATCTAGTCTACATCAATGAGGCCCTGTGGCCTAGTCTACAAGTCCCACCATAATTCCCCTGCATAACAACTAGGTGAGAGGTTCTATGTTTGAATGAGGCTTGCTAAGGTTCGCCCTTGAGCCATATGATAGGTTGCTAAGTGATAGCGCTTGGCCTATATGTCAGGTTGCTAAGTGATTGCGCTTGGCCTGTATATGTGTCAGGTTGCTAAGTGATTGCGCTTGGCCTGATACAGAGGACTACTTGAGGAGAGGTCTACGGACCTAGTATATATATATAGACTAGTACCCTCATGCTGTGTGAGCTCGCAGGCCAGAGTCCTAGCTTTTTCTTGCAGGTACATCGAAGACCCTTACTGAGAATTGTTGAATTCTCACTCCCTGTTTGTTATGCAGAGTCTGGAGTAGCAGGACCGGATAATCGCTGAGGATTATCGCGGTAGTACCTTTTTGTTTGTAAAGGTACGGTGGTTGAGAAACTTTAAGTTTCTAGCTTGCTTAAGTGTTTAGTTGGTCTGTTGGTCAGGTTGTGGTACTAACTTGCTTCTTCCTATGGCTGCAGAGCCTAGTAGCACTTGGCAGAGGACTTGTGAGACTCGCCACTGGGACAGGAGTCCAAAGTGGGAGCTAGGGTAAAAGATCTCAGCAAAGTCTTGTATTTTGATACAGTACTTTATTTTGCCTCCAGTATTTATGTTATAAAGAGTCCTTGACTCAGGATTGTTCTCTGGGTGAGAGCATTGGTTACTTATGTATAAATGCTTTCACGAGCGGTGTATGTGTAGTTAACCACACAAATGTTGATTTTGATATGCTTTGGCAGTTTGTATATATTATGCATAAATTACTCAGCCGGCTAAATGTTTTATGGTTTTTTTTATAAACCAAGTCAAAGCATAAATGCATACATATTGCATTCTAGGTTAATCAACTAGTAGCATTGGATTTAATCCACACACATAACCAGCTAGCCAATTACAATCCACCGTGAGACAAACGCTCACAGGGTATCCCGGGCAGAGGCACGGGGGATCGTGTCACTTAGCCTGGTAGCCCATGCCGACTAGGAGTTCTCCAATTGCCCAAAAGACGTGGAACGCATCTTGCTGAACATGTGTCATGATCTGGGCCGACCAACCGAGAAGGACTACTACTATTCATCCCCCTATAAATACTTGGTAATTATTCCAGGTAAGGGGGAACATTAATTTGAGATAAAATACAACTCTGCTCTTTAATCGTCTGATGACCTCAAAAATACTCACTTGGGCATCGGAGGCTCCCCGGAAAAACACTCCAGGGACCTCCTAACCCTTGCTTCCTGTCATTTTCAGGTGATACTCTCAGCTGCGTTCGTCCCGGGCCTTCCACCATTTATACAGGTTCCCGCCACCTTCACCACGACACAGGAAGGAGATGCCGAAGGGCATCAGCTGGCGCCGTCGATGGGAAACCACACCCAGGTCGCCGTCTTTAAAACTCAGCGTTCTAAGGACAAAGGACTCCCGAGGTCCCCGTCCGCGCCAGAAGCTCAACCGGCAACTGAACAAACTGCGGTAGGGACTTCCTCGGCCGAGGATGAACGTCCACTGACTACTACTATGGCCTTCCTGCGTGAATTTCAGCGCTCGGTTGTGGCCAAAATGATGCAGTAGCTAGATCAAAGGTGGCCACAGCCAACCCCAGGGCTAAGGCCCTCATCACCAACGCCTTGGCGTGAGAAGAGCCCCCGATCAACTCAGCGGAGCTCGGGAAGTGGGGTTCAACGTGATGAATCCTCGACGGAAAACATAGCCCTCAGAGCGCGACTTCTGGGAGAAACGGGGACAAAGCAACCCAAGGCCCTTCGCCGAAAAAGTTCCACCACCAAGGTAAAGTCACCGTCTCCCCGGCGCTGAAGCCATTCCCCAAAAAGAAGACGTCAGTCTCGATTCCCAGAAGGCTACCGGCAGTAGGAAGAAGAACCTAGTGCCACACTCCTCATGGAGAAAATCCTAAAGAGGATAGAAAGAGTGGAGAGACAAGTAGCTCCAAAGCTCGTCTGGGCTAGATTGTCAGAAACCTTTAATGGAGATGAGTCACCATTCACCCGAACAGTAGTCGAGGCACCTATGCCAAGTGATTTTCGGGTACCTCGGCTGGAAACGTACGATGGCCGAACCGACCCCCAGTCTCATCTAACCAAGTATAAGCGCAGTATGATACTGCACGGAGCTGATGATGCTACCTTGTGCAAATGCTTTGAGGTCACCATTGCTAGGCCGGCCACGGCGTGGTACAACTCGCTGGCTCCCGGAGGCATCATGGAGTTCCAAGAACTGTCTGCTGCCTTCACGCAGCAGTTCATCGGGAGCCGCCCAACGGCGAAAATGCCCGTCCAAATGTTCAATTTAGTGCAGAAAAATGGTGAAACCATATGCGACTACGTCGAAAGGTTCAACAGAGAAGCCTTGAGTGTCCCAGATTTCAGGCCAGAGATACGTATCTAAGCCATGACACGAGGACTTCAGAGAGACTCCCAGCTGTTCTACGAGTTCTCTAAAGATCCCCCTAACACGCTCGGTGAATTCTACCAAAGGGCGGAGCAGCATATGACCGCTGAAGAACTAAGAATGGGAGGCCTGAGGTCCGATCATGTCCACACCAAGGGACAAAGTCAGCAAACTCGCTACCCAGCTGAAACAAATGTGCACCCTCGGAAGTTTAAGTGAAGGAAGCCCATCGCCTTTATTCCCCTGGACACCACGAGGATGAACATCCTGATGGCGATGGAAAGGAAAGGGACTCAGATTCAACGTCCGAAGGCCATGACTGCGGACAACAAGAAGAATATGAAAAAATTTTGCCAATTCCATCGGGACCACGGGCATGATACCGAAGATTGCTTCGAACTGAGGAAGTACATAGAGACACTGATGAAGCAATGACAACTTCGGCGTTACCTGCGCATACCCTCCCCCAAGGGAAGGAGGGAAGAAGGAGAAAAGGTAGAGGATGAAGAATATGACTCCGACAGGCATCAAAACCGAAGTCCAAAAAGGCATCCCCCACCCTCGGCAGGAGTAATACAAATGATCACCACAGGGCTGCCGTCGGCAGAGAGAAAAAGAAAAGCTAGAGAGATTTCGGAAATGGAGTACGGGAATCCATCAAAAAAGCTCACCCAAAAGGACAGATCCACCGTCATTTTTCCCCATGACGATCCTTTGCTAAGTATGGCAAGGATAGGAAGCTGGGACATCAAGAGAGTACTACTTGACGATGGCTCAAATGCAGACGTCCTATTCTCACACCTGCTACAAAGCTTGGGGATATCAAGAAGCGACCTCAAATCCGTCACTTCTCATACTTTTGAGTAGGGCCGTCCGAACTTCCCGCCCTTGGATGGGTAGATCTTCCTATGATGCTGAAGGGAACTTCATCAACAACAGAAAGGAGCTGTTCGCCTCCGTAATGGCAAGGTTCATCGTCATCGATGTCCCTTTGTCATACAACTGATGCCCTTCAGCATCTTCATCTTGCAACATGGTGAAATCCGAGGGAGCTTTCGAGGAGGGAGAATGTCTGACGGAGAGGTTCCCCAGGTGGGAAAGTACCTAAAAGACTCCAGAAAAAAGGGGTTAGGAGGTCCCCGGGATGATTTTCCGGGGAGGAGCCTCCGACGCCCAAGTCAGTTTCCTGAGAAGGTAAAAGGGGACCTTTGGAAGTTTTGCGGTCTTGCCTGTTTGTGTTTTTTCAGGAAAGAGAAGTCCCATCCCTTGCCAGGACGTGTTCCTGTGTATTTATAGGGAAGCCTGGCCTGTTTAGATCATGACACGTGTTCGGTCAGATCTTTTCTGTACCTTCGGACGTAGGGGACAAGTAGCCAGTGGCAGGCTCCTTGAGCCTTGAACCGAGTCAAGTCGTGACAAGACCTGGACGGCTTCGGCGCGTCAGGCCGCCGTTTCAGGCAGCGTATGGGTGACCTGTCAGAGGCTCCTTAAATGCTCATTAAATGCTCATGCCGTACTCCCGAGGTTCTTTGGGCGAGGTCATCTTTTGGTAGGGATGCCTTTCTTCGGGAATCACGTTGGTGGCTCGGGGAGTTCTCTAGCTCGTGGGTTCCGCCTTCGGGGAGAATCTCTCCTGCTTTCAGTAGGTAGTTCTTTTCTCCCGAAGGCGATATGTTCGGTTCCCCGAGAGAGTCAGCGACACATTTAGATAACCTGTCGTTTCAGCCGAAGTGCTTACTTCGTCATGCTCAATTTTGCTTCTGCCGAGGTCTGTCGTAATGCTTCTTTCCGAGCTACGTCAGGCTCCTCGGACAAACCTTCGGGGAGATTCATTCTGGGGGAGGCGATAGCCTTTTGGCTATCAACAACGTCATCCTTGGAAGGCAAACGCAAGGAAACCTCCACATTCGCCCAGATGTGAAGTACCTAACAGTTACCTTCGCCACCAAGGATGAACATGCCGAGATCTTCATCGACCAGGGGGAGGTGCGGAAGGTGTTTGTAAAGGCGAGAAAAGCCCCAGCGATGAATTATACGCAGACTACAGAAACAAAGACCCTGCCCGCACAAGAGTCAGAAGAACAAGGAACAGAGGATCCCGAAAAAGTAGAAACGGAAGAGATAGAGCTCGTCCCAGGCCGAAACACCCGAATAAGGAAAAAATTGGCCAAAGGAGAAAAGGAAAAGCTTGTATCTTTCTTACTAATGAATAAAGATCTATTCACCTACTCGCCGAAAGACATGCCCGGGGTAGACCCTCGTATAATACAACATAGCCTCAAAGTAAACCCCGAGGCAAAGCCGTTCAGGCAAAAGAAGCGAAGCCTCTCGGCGCACAAAAACAACTTGATCAAAAACGAAGTCCAACACCTGTTAGACGTGGGTGTAATCAGGGAAGTCAAGTACCCCGAATGGCTAAGCAATGTTGTCATCGCCACAAAAGAAGGGAGCAACAAGCTCCGAATGTGCGTCGACTTCTGAAATGTGAATGATGCTTGTCCTAAAGATTCATATGCTCTCCCGCCGATAGATCAACTGGTGGACTTGACTGCCGAATATGGGCTCCTGAGCTTCCTAGATGCTTTTAGCGGGTATCACCAAGTTAGGTTGAACCCCGAGGACGAGGAAAAAACCGCCTTCATCACCGAAGTCGGTATGTATTGTTACGTCAGAATGCCCTTCGGGCTTAAAAATGCAGGAGCCACCTACCAGAGGTTAATGAACAAGGTCTTCAGTCGACAAATAGGGAGAAACATGGAAGTCTACATGGATGATATGATAGTCAAAAGCAGATTGCCTGGCAGCCACATTGCCGAATTGGAGGAAACTTTCCACCAACTTAGAGCATTTGGAATTCGTCTCAATCTCGAGAAGTGCGTCTTCAGCGTAAGTTCGGGCAAGTTCCTCGGATTTATTGTATCGGAAAGGGGTATCGATGCCAACCCAGAAAAAGTCAAAGCTCTACTTGAATTTTGAACTCCTGTCACAATAAAAGATGTGCAAAGGCTTACGGGCAGAATAACCTCCCTTAGCAGGTTCATCTCCAGGTATGGAGATCAGTGCCGAGCATTCTTTAAGGTGCTCACTAAGGTAGCAAGAAATAGTGGCAACCTCAGAAATAATGATCATCCTTGGAACGAGGATTGCCAAAAAGCCTGGGAAGAGCTCAAAGTTTTTCTGGCCCGACTACCCACTCTTCGGCAACCTTGAGAGGGAGAATCCCTTGTGCTATACCTTGCTGTTGCTGAAAAAGCACTGAGCTCGGTTCTCGTAAAGGAAGAAGGAGCGGTTCAATGGCTAGTCTATTACGTGAGCAAATCTCTGCATGGAGCCGAAATCAGTTACCCCTTACTTCAAAAAGCTATTTATGCCTTAGTACTAGCAAGTAGGAGACTACGTCCATATTTTCAGGCTCATCCCATCACTGTCCGAAGTAATCTACCCCTTCGGGATGTCATGAAGAGGGTAGATCATTCGGGAAGGCTTTCCAAATGGTGCATAGAGCTCGGAGAGTATGATATCACTTACGAACCAAGGAAAGCAATAAAAGCCCAAGCGCTGGCAGACTTCATTGCCGAAGTAGCTTTCGCCGAAAGTGATCAGTTTGACCTTGGCAAAAGTGAGCCAGAATGGACCCTGTTCATGGATGGGCCCTCTGGCTCTGAGCACCAGGGAGCTTGGTTAGTGATACGCGGCCCCGAAGGCATGGAAGTAATGAAAGCCATCAAATTCGGGTTTAGTGTCACCAACAACGCGGCAGAGTACGAGGCCCTCATAGCAGAGTTGCGCCTTGCTAGAAAGATTGGTGTGAGAAACCTGAAAGCCCACAGTGATTCTCAGCTGGTAGTCCGACATATGGCAGGGGACTACAGTGCAAAAGATCCAACTTTGGCTAAATACAATGAGCTTGTGTCAAAGCTCATCCATGAATTCGACGCGGTGCATATTGAAAATGTGCCTCGATGAAGCAACACCGAGGCAAATAGTCTGGAGAAGTCAAAAAACTTCACCGAAATATTGAGAACCTTGGAGGAAGGATGGAAGAATCTTATAAAGAGGTATCTTATAGCCTTGGAGCTTCCCGAAGACCCCCGCGAAGCGGCAAAAGTGCGAAGATGTTCCGGACGATACTTCTTAATAGGGGAAGAATTATACCGACAGGGATTTGCAAGTGCATTGCAAAGATGTATTGGTGAAAAGGACACTCGGGCAATTCTCGAGGAAGTCCACGAGGGAATCTGCGGTGCCCACATCGGGACTGACACTTTGGCAGGAGTGATACTTCGCCAAGGGTATTTTTGGCCCACATTAAGAAAGGATGCAAGACAATTCGTCCAAAAATGTGACAGTTGCTAGAGACACGCAAAAGTTTAAAGATTGCCCTCGGAACTAATAAACTCGACTGACTACCCCTGTCCCTTTGTAGTACGGGGCACTGACCTCGTCTGCCCACTCCCGACAGCACCTAGAGGAGTGAAATTCTGCGTGGTCGCGGTAGACTACTTCACCAAGTGGGTAGAGGCAGAGCCCCTAGTAACTATCATAGCAAAGGATATACAAAAATTTGTATGGAAAGGAATAATATGTAAGTTTGGCATACCGAGGGTGATAGTCGCTGATAATGGTTCCCAATTTATTGACAAAGGGTTCTAGGAATTCATCACTAGCCTCAGAATAAAGATGCACTTTGCCCCTGTAGCTCATCCCCAGAGCAACGGACAAGTAGAGGTGTCTAATAGAACCATAAACGGATAACCACTCGAAGAGCTACGGGTGAAACACCTTTTTTGCTCGTATTCGGCACAGAGGCTATTATCCCTGTTGCGGTAGTACGACCATCAATTAGAATATAGGTGTTTGATGAAGGAGGAAACGACCTCGGGTTAAGAACCAAGCTCGACCTAGTGGATGAGCACAGAGAGATAGCCGAGCTCAGAAGAAAGGCTTTTCAGCAAAAAGTGGCCATAGCCGCAAACTCGCATGCCAGGCCCAAAGGAATAAAAAAAGGAGACCTCATCCTCCGAAAGGCCGAATTTGAACCCCGAAAACCGTCCCACGAGGTACTTCAGCCAAATTAGAAAGGACCTTACTTGGTCCTGGATGAGGTCCAAAAGGGAGTATTTAAGCTCGGCAACACCGAAGGGGAGGAACTGAAAAACACCTGGCATTCGGATGCCCTAAAGAAATTCTATACTTAGAACTCTTTTTAGAAAGATTGTAGTTACTCTTCCCCGCAGTCATCAATAAAGGCACAAGACAAATGATGTCGTCAGATTGAAAAATTAGTTCCTTAATGGTTTTTCTTTCGGAACTAACTCTTGGATGGAGTATAAACTCGGCAGAGTTCGGAAAAGGTCTAAAACTACTCTCCCCGAAGAAGTAAGTACGGCCAAATTCGCCAAAAGTACACGCTTAGAACTACCTCTGAAAAATTGTATTCGAAAGAGTGGATGGAGATTGGGGAAAGAATCTTCATTCAAAAATTCTAAGGCAAAAGATGTATGAGCAAACAGGAGTACAAAAAGATAAGAAGAAGCCTATGGCTGAGCAGGGACATCCGATGTGTCATCATCATTAGGCTTAGTCGGAGGCACCGACTTAGCTGGAGAGAAATTGAGAAAATCCGGCTTTGACCATACCTCCTGAGGCCCCTCGGGAAAATCCAAGGCGGACAAGTAGGAAAGGTCGAGCTCGGAGTGCCAAGCAAGGACTTGGTGCCGCGCCAGCCAGAAGCCATCTTGAAAAGCCACTTTCGCCATTTGCTCAGATTTGACCTTCTCAGCACTAAGGGCATCCAGTTTAGTTCCAAGCTTGGCAATCTTCTCCTCCAGCTTCTTCCTTTTCTTGCTCTTAGTCCCTTCCTTCAGAGATTTAATCTGGGCCTCGAGGTCGGCATTCAAAGCAAGTGCCTCCACCAGGCTCTTGCCATCTTCAGCACTCACCTTCCGAAGAGCCTCATTCTCTGAAGAGAGGATGACGCATTTTGAGCCGAGGTCGTCAACCTTGGCAGTAAAATCCAGTAGCAGTTCCTGTTTGCTCGCCGTGGGCTCAGACGGAAGATTAACCATGTCCTCCTTTACAGTATTGAGCTCTCCATATTAGAGGATGAGTTTGGCACACAACTCTTTCATTTTGCTCAAAGAATCTTCAGACCGGGAACGGGCCTCTGATTGCTTCAGTGCCCAAGTGCGGAAATACCCACTGTATGCCAAAAGCTACAAAAAAGGAGGCCCTGAATGAGTATCAAAAGCATGTTGAGAGCTTAAAAGAAAAATCTCCAAGTAAACAAAGAGGAGAGAACTACCTAGGCAGCATGCTCGGTCATCCTTGCGGCAAGGATCTCCTCGTTGGGACATTTGGTAATGAGCGACAGAAAGGTGGCGCTTGTCATCATCCCCGTCGCCATTTGAGAAGCCATCAACTGTTTATCCTCAGAGAACAGGTTTGTGTCCTCTGTGAACGTCCAGAAGGGCTCCCTCGGTACCTTGCCGTGAGGGATCCGCTTGTCCCGAAGAGCCCTACGCCGGGCATGAGCGTCCATCCATGGCGCCACAGGCATATCCTCTACAAGTTTACGCCGAACTTCCGTCAGTACATCATCCCTTAGCCATTCATCCAAAAAATTGTAGGTACAAAAGATACTAAGGTTTGCAGGAGAATGGCTAAGGAACCAACCTGGTAGAACTTCGGCGACGTCGTCTTCAGACTCATCCTCCCAGACTTCACCGGGAATGTTCTTTCCCTTCCTTCTTCTGCTCTCTTCAAGATCCTGAGAAGATCTTTGCTCGAAAGAAGGCTCGGCTGGAAGAATGGGGCTCAGTGCTACCCCAAGAAGGGCAGAGTCCGAAGGGAGGTCTGCCGGCATTGAAGGAAAAGCAGGAGATTGGTCCTGCACCTCCACAACGACTTCGGGGGAGGGAGGAGTAACAGCCCTAGTCTTCTTGGCCCGTGAAGGCCCACTGCCGCTCATCTTCTTCCTCTTAGCAGGTGCCTTCTTGCGCATCTGCTCCCCCCTCTGGGCCTAGCCAAGGAAAAGCGACCTATAGTATTCGGCAGATTGATCGCCCATCTCTGTAAAATGAAAAGATATCAGCGTAAGTCCAAAAGGAAAAAACATATCGAAACCAGGGAAGAGAGTTACTCTCAGAAAAATACTCATATGTTATCTCCCCTCGTAGGAGCATGACTATCCAGGCCTTCTTCCTCGGAAGAACGGGCACGTGTAAATCGAAGTCACTCTTGTGCGCGTTCACCACTCCCATCTCCCGAAGAACCTCCTCAGTCATAAGGTCCCACTTGATGGGAAAAGGGTAAGGTGAACGCGGAGGGACCTCTGGGTCCCAGTCGACCACGGCCCGGATGAGCCTATCAAATTGATCAAACTCACCAACCAGCTCCCGAGTCAGGAGCCTACGGGGGTGAACGACATCCATCTTCAGGGTCACCGAAGCCCATTTGGTGGGCACATGATGCCATAGCTTGGGGACCGGCAGGAAGAAAAACTTCTTCTGCCACCCCCGCCAGCTGCCTTTGTTGTCAAAGGTGAAGGTGAACTTTTTGCTCCCAGACCCTCGGGGAAGCAGGAAGTAAAAGCCGCCCTTCGGGACCAGGTGGAGTTTGTAGTACTGCATGAAGAAAAGGAAGTGGGGCTTTATCTTAAAAACCCCACACATGTAGAGAAAAGAGCTGAAGTAGGAGTAAGAATTTGGGGGAAGTTGGTTCACGTCGATCCCGTGGAAATCAAAAAATTCATAGATCATACGGTGAGGAGGGTACCGAAGACCGGCTTTCAGTTGAGCTCGATAAACGGTAACCTCATGCAAACCCGGCATAAAGTCGTAGGTACCCGGGATGGGCAACCTCTAGGCAAGGTAAGAAGGAAGGTAATACTTGGCCATCCACTTCTTCACCTTCTCCGGAGTGGTAGTGCAAGGATGAGATTCGAGAGGAATAAAACTCTCGGGGAGAGGTCGAACAACTGGCAACGGGACATTTCTCACAAAAGAAAGGATGACACCGGAAAGGTAAGGGAGCAAAGAGACCTAGGAAAAATGGCCTCAAAAGAAAGAAGAGAAAAGAATTACAGAAGGGAGCACCCACCAAAGGTCTTGCTAAAATTACTGAACGCCATTGTAAAAATTGCCGGAAATCGATCCATTGCAAAAATTGACGCTGAAAAGAAGAGGAAAGGCAAGAAAAGGCTCTAGAGCAAATGAGAGCAAAAGCAAAGAGTGAGGCAAAGAATGAGCCAAAAGGCACTTTTATAGACCAAGGAGGATAAATGAAATGTCATCATTATTATCCCTCGGAAGCGCAACAGACTCATGACTACTCCTCAAAGGCGAAGAGACGTGATTAAGCGTGACTGGCATAACTACCCCGCCATCCACCAGCGGCCACGTGTCATCCAACGCGAAGAACTAGGGCACGCCCCTCTGACATCGCGAAAACCCAGGCACGCTTATCCATAATTGACACGTTTGACCAAAGGGTGCGACGGTTCATGAACCTCAACAGAAGAAAGCAAAAGCCAAAGCCGTGCATACCTTGAGACCACAGAACTAGGGAAAGGTACCTCCGCTATGAAGGAATGCCTTATCAAAAAGAGCAACTTCTTGAGTAAAACTCCAACCACAAGTTCAGTAAAGAAGCCTTCCTAAAAGCATGAAGCTGAAGTCTCCGCTTTAACTTCCTAGGGGGGCATGTGATAGCCAAGGTGCTGATCACCCTTTGAAGGCACGGGTTCAGGCAAAGCACCAACATCGGAATAGAGATCACCCACGACAGAAGGAAGGATGTTCAACCTCTAGAAATCCAGTCTCGGTTTTTCTCCATGCTAGGAAGCGACAATGCGGACCTCGGGGGATGGATAGGCTATGCCCGGAAGTGGGGGTGCCCCGGGAAAGGTCACCTTTGGGAGGTACATTCCTGCAATATCAAAAGTGACCTCGAGAGACAAGTTCTCCAAAAAGGTGTCTTCTACTGAAGGAGACTTCGGGAGTACGGCAGGAGCATTTATGGAGCATTTAAGGAGCCTCTGACGTATCCCTGATAATCCGCCCCCCAGCCGCGTCCTGACACGCCGCCTGCAAGGACACCCCAGCACGCCACTTTCAGTTCATCTCAGAGCCTTAGCCTGGCAGCCCATGCCGACTAGGAGTCCTTTAATTGCCCAAAAGACATGGAACGCATCTTGCCAAACATGTTTCATGATCTGGGCCGACCAACCGAGAAGGACTACTACTATTCGTCCCCCTATAAGTACTTGGTAGTTATTCCAGGTAAGGGGGGAACATTAATTTGAGATAAAATACATCTCTGCTCTTTAATCGTCTGATGACCTCAAAAATACTCACTTGGGCGTCAGAGGCTCCTCCCCGGAAAAACACTCCGGGGACCTCCTAACCCTTGCTTCCTGTCATTTTCAGGTGATATTCTCAGCTGCGTTTGCCCTGAGCTTCACACCATTTCTACAGGTTCCTGCCGCCTTCACCATGACACATGAAGGAGATGCCGAAGGGCATCAATGGTCTTGATGGAGAAAATCTTGGAGAGGTTGGAAAAGGTGGAAAAATATGTATCTTGAAAGCCTATTTGGTCGAGGCTACTGGAGACCTTCACCGGAGAGGAGTCCCCCTTCATCCATACCACTGTAGAGGCACCAATGCCTAGCGATTTTTTAGTATCACATATGGAGACATATGATAGGCACAGTAACCCTGAGGCCCATTCAATGAAGTGTAGGCGGAGCATGCTATTGCATGGTGCTAATGATGCTACCCTTTGCAAATATTTTGAAGTCACTCTATCAGGAGCAATGACTATGTGGTACAACTTTCTGGAACCCGGAACCATAGTGGGTTTCGAGGAGTTGTCCGCCACCTTCACCCAGTAGTTCATTGGAAGCAGACCAATGACGAAGAAGCCAGTCCGAATGTTTGACATAGCCCAAAACAATTGGGAGCTCATTTAGGACTATGTCGAGAGGTTTAACTGAGAAGCCCTCAATGTTCCGGACTTCCGCCCTGAAATCTGAATCCTCGCTATAGTTAGAGGACTAAGGAGAGACTCACAACTCTTCTATGAGTTCTCTAAGGATCTCCCTGACACCCTTAGAGAATTCTACCAAAGGGCTGAGCAACACATGACAGCTGAGGATGTTACCACATCACAAAATGGGAGAATTACAAGTATGTCATAATGGCTAAAAACCATTATATTGTGTAATTCTTACCATAGTGATTGAAGTGTGAGGGGTAAAAGGCATGATCAACACCTCCTTAAAAGTGTTCCAAGTTGATAACTTGGCCCCCAAGAAAAGCCTAAAGGATTGTTTGTTTGTCAAGCAACCTATGGACTTTTTTGTAAGGTTTTAGAAATTCGGCTACTCAATTTCAAAACTTTCAAGAAAAAGACATGGAGAGTTATGGGAAGGATATAAATGATATGAAAGTGCTATTGGAGGACCAAATTACTCATGGAAGACAAGTTTGGACAAAGGAAACACTAAAGGCAATATGGACCTAAATGTCCTAGTGTAAACCTTAAGATGTTCAAGCTTTTGACTTAAGTTTGAGGGTTGAATTTTGGGGTTATCCCACCATGGAAGAGGCAGCCATGACTTGATAATTAGTCAAAAATATTGGGCACATGTGTACCAATGATTTTAAGACAAAGAAACCATAATTAGTGAGAAAGAAAATGACATAAAGGAAGGTTAAGCTTGTTAAGTGTGTTTTGTGCCCTTAAGCTCATTTAAGGCCATTTAAGTGGCCAAATCACTTATTCCTTGCTCATTTTCATCCTCCCCTAGCCCAAGAACACAGCCATACTTCCTCCATAGCCACCACACCTTCAAACTTTCAATTGATTGAAATTGAAGGCAAAAGGAAGCAATTGGAAGCAAACTATAGCTATTTCTTGGATACTTCAAGGATCAAGCTTGATTTTCAGCCTACCCACTTTGGTAAGGGTTCTCTTGCTCTCATGGGTTGTTTTTTGTATTTTCAAACAACCATGGAGCTAGGGCTAAGCTTGGAAGAGAGCCATGAGCTTGATGAACCATGCTTAGTAAGGGGAGTGCACTTATTGAAGGTTTTGTGACCAAGTGTGAAGTGCACAAAGATGGCAGTAAAATGAGGGTTTCTAGAGCCCAAAGTTAGTACTAACTAGTGTTAAAATCCTCCTAAGACAAAGCATTAGCTTGAGGATGGCTGCCAAAGTGATTTGGTTATGTTTATTATGTGTTTTACGGACTAACCTTGGTATATGTTGCTGCCACATTTCATGTGTTTGTTGTTTGTGTTTGGCTACTGCATTTGGTTGCTATATCTTGTATATATGCATTGTGGTTTTTGTGTTTTAGTGTCTTTAGATTCAGATTTTAATGATGGTTACATTGCCTATTGATAGCCGAAGGGCACTCCCTCGAAAGGAGCTCACGTGTATACATCCTCGTGGGCTAACGCATCACCTTTGGTCAGGAACAGGTGACCGACCTCGGCAAAGAGAGGGCCTCAACCATCCTCGGACAAGTCGGATAAGCATCGCCTTTGGGGGATACGTCAGACCAACTTCAGTCATAAAGGGTCATCACTTCTACTGAGGATACCCTCGGAATGACTCCAAATGCCTAAGCCCGCCTTCGGTTATTCTTTGGACCACTTTCTAGATATACCCTCAAAAGTACCATCGCCAAGGACCTGAGCCTAACCTCAGGAAAGTCCAGCCGAAGGTGTCTTGCATAAAGCAAAGGACCTCCCTCTGAAGATGTTCACCTCCCCAAGGAACCTCTGGACCTCGTGGGAATTCGGTCACCTAGAAAGGCCACGTGGACGTACGACTAGACAGCTTAGGAGTCTCTGACACACCATACTTGTACGGCCCCCGACACGCCGCCCCCAGACACGCTCTGACATGCCATCCTCGAGCGGCATAGGCTTTCGGCCGAACAGCCTATGGTCGGATAAAAGCCCCTCTAAAGGTACAAATCACATCCATCCGAACACGTGTCATGATCTGGGCAAGCTTGTGGCAAACGGACTTCTCCTATCTACCTCCTATAAATGCTCGGGAGGCATCACAGGTAAAGGGGGCTCTCTCCCCATAAGACAATCTTTACCCCCTTTGCTTATCTTTAAACATTGACTTGGGCATCGGAGATTCCTCCCAAAAAAAACACTCCGGGGACCTCCTAACCCCAACTTTTTTGTGTCTCCCAGGTGGCCCTCCTAGAACGTATTTTCTCTGGACGTTCTTTCGCCACCGAAAGATCCTGCCACCCTCATCATGACACACAGTGGAGATGTTGATGGGCATCACATGGTGCCGTCTGTGGGAAACCTCTCCCAGGTCACCATCGTAGAGACTTGGCGCTCAAAGGGCAATGGGTTCCCAAAGTCCCCCTTGGCGCCTGTGACTTAGCCGGCGACCACACAGCCTGTGGCAGAAGCTTCTGTGCTGGGAGATGACCGTCCTCTAACGGTGACGATGGGCTTCTTGTGAGACTTCCAGCGCTCCATCATCGCCAAAATGACTCAGTAGCTCAACCAGAGGATGCACCAACCTCCTCTAGTCCAAAGGGCCTCTCCCTCAGCTGCTCGATGGGAGAGGAGTTCAAGGTCCACCCACCGAAGTTCTGGGAGTGGGGACTCTCTCGATGTCCCTTCAACAGAGAATGAACCCGTTGGGGTGCGACCCACCAGGTGGGAGCCCCAAAAGAAACTAGGGCCTCCTGCCGACGGAGTGCATCCCCTTACCAAAGGTCCCAGTCTCCTCACCATCGAAGTTATTCTCCAATGAGGAGAAGAAATTTGCCATTACCGGCGAACACCAGGTAGCAAGGAGAAGTTAACACAACTGTCCTCATGGAGAAAATCCTGGGAAGACTGGAGAAGGTTGAGAGGCAGATCTCTCAAAAACCAGTCTAGTCCAGGCTGTCTGACTTTTATACCGGAGAATAGTCACCCTTCGTGCGCAAGGTGGTGGAGGCGCCCATGCCCAGTGATTTCAGGGTGCTACACCTAGAAACTTACGACAGGCTAAGTGACCCCCAGGCGCATCTGAAAAAATATAAGCGAAGCATGGTACTCCATAGTGCAGATGATGCTACTCTCTGTAAGTGTTTCGAGGTAACACTCTCTAGTCCAGCAACGGCATGGTATAACTTTCTGGCCCATGGAAGCTTGTTATGTTTTCAAGAGCTATCCACTGCCTTGACCCAGCAGTTCATCGGTAGTAGGACAACCACCAATATGCCAATGCAAATGTTTGACATAGCCCAGCGAGGTGGGGATACCATTTGCAACTATGTTGAAAGGTTCAACCGAGAGGTGCTGAGCGTACCCGATTTTTGGCCGGAAATTTGCATCCTCGCAATGATTAGAGGACTTCAAAGGGACTCCCAACTTTTCTATGAGTTTTCCAAAGACCCCCCAGACACCCTAGGGGAATTCTATAGAAAGGCCGAACAGCATATGACGGTCGAGAAGCTTAGAATGGGAGGACCAAAAGGGCAGCACCCACGCCCCGAAGCGCCCAGCCATCAGCCCCGACATCAGAATGAGGGGGAAAGGCCCCAAAAACAAAGAGGGAAAAGGCCAATGATGTTTACCCCCTTGAACCCCACAAAAGCTAGCATTCTCATGGTACTAGAAACGCAAGGAACCACAGTTCCAAGGCCAAAGGCCATGACCTCTGAAAACAAGAAGAACATGAAGAAATTCTGTCAATTTCACTGAGACCACGGCCATGACATTGAGGATTATTTTTAACTAAGGAGATATATCAAGCCCCTGATCAAGCAGGGTCAACTTCGCCGGTACTTGAGGATGCCTTCACCAAAAGGAAGGAAGGAAAAGCAAAGGAGTGGGGACGAGGAAGAGTATGATTCGGACAGACGTTGGGACCGAAGTCCTCGAAAGAATCTACCACCATCAGCGGGGGTTATCCAAACTATCACTACCGGAATACCTTCGGCTGAGAGGAAGAGAAAGATAAGAGAAATCTCCATAATGGAGTACGGGAACTTGCCAAGCAGACTCATTCGTAGAGACGGGTCTACAATAAAGTTCCCCCATGACGACGCACTCCTTATCATGGCAAGGATAGGAAACTGGGACGTCAAAAGGGTGCTCCTCGATGACGGCTCAAACACCAATGTCATCTTTTCCCATCTACTGCCTAAATTAGGCATTCCAAAAGGCGATCTCAATACAGTCAATTCACCCACATTCGGCGTCGGACCCTCTGAGCTTCCGGTTCTCGGATACGTCGACCTACCTTTGATGCTAAAAGGAATCTTGCTTCATACCCAGGAAGAATTGATCGCCTCCATCATGACAAGATTTATTGTCATTGATGTGCCGTCGGCTTACAATGCTATCCTCGGAAGGCAGACTCAAGGCAATCTCCACATCCGCCCAGACATAAAGTACCTAACAGTCACCTTCACAACCAAGGACGGAGACGCAGAGATCTTCATTGACCAAACCGAAGTCAGAAAGGTCTTCACAAAGGCCAGACAAAGCCCAGTAAAGATCCAAGTACAAACTTCAGTAAAGGAAAAAATAGTCATGATGGGCGAAGAAACAGTGAAGGAGGAAAATGAAAGCCTGGAAAAAGTAGAAACAGAAGATGTAGAATTGATCCCTGGCTGGAATACCCGAGTCGGGAAAAAATTAGCTGAGGATGACAAAAAGAGCCTTGTATCCTTCCTGTTTACGAACAAAGATCTATTTGTGTACTCACCGAAAGACATGCTTGGGGTCGACCCCAGCATAATCCACCACAGTCTTAGAGTGCGACCGAACACCAGACCAGTTCGACAGAAAAAACAGAATCTATCGGCTCATAAGGCTTCCTTTGTGAAAACCAAAGTCAACCGCCTCACCGAGGCCGAGGTAATAAGAGAAGTAAAATACCCCGAATGGCTCAGCAACGTGATCATCGCCATGAAAGAGGGGAGCAAAAAACTCTGAATGTGCATCGATTTTTGAAATTTGAGTGACGCCTGCCCAAAGGACTCTTACCCTTTGCCAGCCATAGACCAGCTGGTGGATGCAACCACCGTATACGGGCTTCTCAGCTTCCTTGATGCCTTTAGCGAATATCATCAAATTCAAATGAACCCCGAAGATGAAGAGAAAACGCCTTCATCACAGAAATTGGTACCTACTGCTACATCAGAATGCCCTTCGGGCTTAAAAATGTAGGGGCCACCTATCAAAGGCTGATGAATAAGGTATTCGATTCTCAGATCGGGAGAAACATTGAGGTATACGTTGATGATATGATAGTCAAGAGCAAAATGCCTAGTAATCATATCACCGACTTAGGTGAAACCTTCACACGACTTCGGGAGTTTGGTATACGTCTCAATCCCAAGAAGTGTGTATTCGGAGTAAGTGCAGGAAAGTTTCTCAGGTTTATGGTATCAGAAAGGGGAATAGATGCCAACCCCAAAAAAATCAAAGCTCTGCTAAATTTCTAAACACCCACATCCACCAAAGATATACAAAGGCTTACAGGAAGAATCACTTCCCCTAGCAGATTCATCTCTAGGTACGGTGACTGATGTTGACCATTCTTCAAAGTACTCACCAAAGCCCCCAAGGGAGAAGACACCTTCGGAACCTAGGAGCATCCATGGAACCCAGAATGCCAGAAAGCTTAGGATGAGCTTAGAAGCTACTTAACTCACCTGCCAATGCTTCGGCAACCTCGGGAAGGAGAACCCCTCATCCTCTGCCTCGCAGCTACTGAAAAGTCGGTATGTTCAGTCCTGGTAAAAGAAGAAGGTGGGAGGCAGTGGCCAGTATATTATGGAAGCAAGTCCCTACATGGCGTCGAGATCAGATACCCAATGCTTCAAAAGGCCATCTATGCCTTAGTGCTCGCAGGCAGATGGTTGCGACCCTACTTCCAAGGACACGCTATCACCGTCTGAAGTAACCTGCCTCTACGCAACGTAATGAAAAGAGTACAGCATTCGAGAAGATAATCAAAATGGTGTATCAAACTCGGAGAGTACGACATCACTTACGAGCCAAGAAGGGCAACAAAAGTCCAGGCACTGGCAGACTTCATCGTCGAAATCCCAGAAATCAAGAATGCTGAAATCGTCACGGAAGACTGAGCTGAGGTTGATCCAGAATGGAAGCTCTTTTTCGATGGAGCGTCAGGCGCAAAGCATCAGGGCGCTGGAATAGTCCTTCGGGGGCCTGAAGGCATGGAAGCTGCTAAAGCAATCAAATTCATTTTTGATGTTACCAATAACATTGTTGAATATGAGGCCCTCATAGCAAGACTAAAGCTGGCCAGAAAAGTCGGCGTAAAAAACCTTATGGCCCATAGTGACTCACAGCTAGTAGTCCTGTAAATGAAAGGAGAATACGCGGCAAAGGATCCAACCATGGCAAAATATCATGACCTTGTCAAAAAACTCATTGAAGAGTTTGACTTGGTACAGATAGAAAACGTGCCCCGAAGAGATAATACTCAGGCTGACACCTTGGCCAAATCCAAGGAACCCACCGAGGTACTAAAGCAACCCAGTACAGAATTAATGTGCGTAGCAATATCGCGGGAAGGATGGCAAGACCCTATCAAGAAATATCTAGCAACTTCAGAACTCCCTAAGGATCCCAAAGAGGCCCCAAAAGTACGAAAGCACTCGAGAAGATACTTCCTCATCGGAGAAGAACTATACAGACAAGGGTATGCGAGGCCTCTACAGAAATGCATAGGCGAAGATAATGTCAGAACAATACTCAAAGAAGTCCACGAAGGAGCCTGTGGCTCGCATATAGGAACAGACGCCCTCGCTGGAGTACTACTTCGCTAAGGTTACTTTTGGCCTACCTTGAGGAAAGATGCAAGGCAATTTGTCCAAAGATGTGACAATTGCCAAAGGCACACCAATATCCAAAGATTACCTTCGGAAAGAATAACTTCAGTAAATTATCCTTGCCCTTTCACCATGTGCGGTATCGATTTCATTGGACCTCTTCCAAGTGCTCACGGTGGGGTGAAGTTCTGCATAGTCACAGTGGACTACTTGACAAAGTGGATTGAAGCGGAGTCATTGGCATCAATCTCGGGGAAGGATATCCAAAAGTTTGTGTGGAAGAACATCGTATGCCGATTTGGCAAACCAAGGGCGATAGTGGCTGACAATGGAACCCAGTTTACAGATAGAGGATTCCAGGATTTTATGGCTGACCTCAGCATAAAAATGCATTTCACTTCAGTAGCCCACCCTCAAACTAATGGGCAGGTCGAGGTATCCAATAGGACAATAAAAGATGGCTTGAAGAAGAGGCTAAAGAAAGCAAAGGGGAAATGGCCTGGAGAGCTCCTAAGTGAACTATGGAGCTATCGTACAACTCCCCGAAGGGCCACCGGGAAAACTCCTTTCTCACTCATGTATGGGACAAAAGCCATCATCCCCATTGAGGTCATATAGCCTTCGATAAGAATACAAGTATTCGATGAAGGAGGAAACAACCTCGGTTTGAGGACAAAACTAGACCTCGCCGAGGAACACCGCAAAATGGCCGAACTCAGGAGGAAGGCTTTCCAACAAAGAATAGCTCATGCTACTAACTTACATGTAAGAAGAAAAGAAACCAAAAAAGGAGACCTCGTCCTCCAAAAGGCCAAATTTCAACCACACAAGCCATCAAAAGGGGTACTTCGGGAAAACTGGAGTGGACCTTATTTGGTCCTCGATGAAGTCCGCCCAGGGGTCTACAAATTGGGTGATACTGAGGGAGTAGAGGTGAAAAATACTTGGCATTCAGACTCTTTGAAAATATTCTATACCTAGACATTTTTTCTAAAAGAAAGCTTGTGACTAATCCTCCCCAAAGTCGCCAATGAAAATACAGGCCGAATATGGTTGCGTTACTGAAAAAGGGTCCTTAATGGTTTTCTTCCAAACAGAACTAGCTCCTTGATGGAGTTTAAAAACTCGGCAAAATACAGGAAAGGCCCAATATGACTCTTTCCGAAGACATAATTTTGAACGACCACCGAAGATACATACATAGAATTACACTAACTCTGGAAGAATCATATTTGGAGCAAAGAATGGAGATTTGAGAAAAAAATCTTCATTAAAATTTCTAAGGCAAATGGTACAAAGGGGCAAGATCACAAGAAAAAGAAAGAGAAGAAAAAAGCCTATGGCTGAGCAGAAGCGTCCGGCGTCTCTTCGGCGTTGGCATCTTCTTTTTTAGCAGGATCAGCCGGAGGCACAAGCCCAGCAGGGGGAAGGTTGAGAAACTCTAGCTTCGACCATGTCCACTTGGGCTCTTTGGGAAAGACCAGAGCGGACAAGAAGGAGAAGTCGAGCTCAGGGTGTCGAGAAAGGACCTGATGACGCGCCAAGGAGAAGCCATCTTGGTAAGACACCTTCGTCATATGGTCGGATTGATCCTTCCTAGGACTAAGGGCTGACAACTCGGCTGTGAGCTTAGCAACCTCCCTTTTGAACTTCTTCTTCTTCTTATTTTTAGCTTTCTTCCTCAATGAGTCAACCTCAGCCTGGAGCTTGGCATTCAAAGCGAGCACCTTCTCAAGGTTCTCGCCATCTTCGGCTTTCTTGTTCTGAAGGGCTTCATTCTCCAAAGAAAGAACTGCATACTTTGAGCCGAGGTCCATGACATTGGCTGAAAATCAAGGAGGAGCTCCTTCTTGCTCTCTGCGAGCTCAGCCCAAAGATTCATTATGTCCTCCTTCACAATCTTATTCAGTTCGCCGTACTTGATGACATACTTGGCGCAGAACTCCATTGCTTTTCATAGATAATCCTCGGACCGAGAGCGGGACTCTGTTTGCTTCGCCACCTAGGCACGAAAATATTTGCTGTATGCCAAGAGCTACAAAAAAAGGGGCCCCGAATAAGGATAAGAAGGCAATAAAAACTTAGAAGAAAATTTTTCTAAGTAAAAAATAAGAAAGGACTACCTGGGCGGCATGCTCAGTCATCCTCGCCATCAGGATTTCTTCATTTGGGCATTCAGTGATGAGCGATTGAGAGGTGGTGTTCATCATCACACCCATCACCATCTGGGGAGCCATCAACTGACTATCCTCGGAGAACAAGTTCATGTCCTCCGCGAAAGTACAGAAGGGCTCCCTCAGCACTTTATCCTTCGGGATGTGCCTATCCCGAAGAGCCCTCCTTCGGGCATGAGTTTCCATCCCGGAAGTAACAAGCATGTCCTCTACGAGATCACGCTGAAGTTCCGTCAGTACATTATACCTTAGCCATTCATCTAAAAAATGATAGATATGAAAAATACTAAGATTTGCAGAAGAATGGCTAAGGAACCAACCTGGTGGAACTTCGGCCACATCATCTACAGGCTCGTCCACACCAAGGACTTCATCGGGAATATTCTTTCCTTTTATCCTCTTGCTCTCTTCGAGCTCTTGAGCTGATGTGTGCTTGACCGAAGTCTCGGCAGTAAGGACCAGACTCAAGGCTACCTCAAAAGTGGCAGAGTCCGAGGGAGGATCAGCCTGGGTTGGAGAATGAGCAGGAACCAATCCAGCACTTCGACCACATCTTCGGGGGGAAGAGGGATGGCAGCCGCCTTGGCCTTTTTTGCTTTAGAAGGACCTCCGGTGGTCTTCTTCCTCTTGGCAGATGCCTTCTTGCGCGCCTACTCTCCCTTCTCGGCTTGACCGAGAAAAAGGGACTTGTAAAAATCAGCAGCCTGATCACCCATCTCTGCAAAAGGAAAAAACATCAGTGTAAGTCCAAAAGGAAAACAGATATCAAATCCTGGAAGGTGACTTACTCTCGGCAAAAGCCTCATATGAAATTTCAGCCCGAAGAAGCATTACTATCCATGCCTTCTTCCTAGGAGAACAGGAACGAGCATGTTTGGGTCACCCTTGTGTGCATTCACTACCCCCAGCTCCCGAAGGACCACCTTGGTCATGAGGTCCTATTTAATGGGAAAGGGAAAAAATGAACTCGAAGGAACCTCGGGGTCCCAGTCTGCGATTGCCTGAATAAGTTGATCGAACTTATCAAACTCGGCCGACAACTCCAAAGTTGGTAGCATCTGGGGGTCGACGATATTGATCTTCAGGGTCCCTGAAGCCCATCTGGTTGGTACGTGGCTCCAAAAATCGGGAACTGACCGCAAGAAGAACTTCTTCTGCCATCCTCGGTAGCTATCCTTATTATCAAAAGTGAAGGTGAATTTTTTGCTCCCGGACCTCGGGGAAGCAAGAAGTAAAAACCTCCCTTCGAGACCGGGTGGAGTTTGTAATATTGCATAAAGAAAAGAAAGTGGGGCTTTATCTTAAAAACCCCACACATGTAGAGGAATGAGTTTAAATAAGAATAAGAATTTGGAGGGAGCTGGTTCACGGCAATCCCGTGAAACTTACAGAAATCGCATATCATCCGATAGGGAGGATACCGAAGACCAGCTTTCAACTGAGCTTGGTAAACGGTAATTCCACCTGAATGGGCAATAAAACTGTACGTACCCAGGATAGGCAACCTCGGGATGACGTAAGAGGGAAGATAAAATTTGGCCATCCACTTCGTCATTTTTTCCGAAGTGGTAGAGCAAGGATGAGACTCAAGGGGGAGAAAACTTCTGGAAGAGGACGGACGGACATCAACAGGGTTGGATTTGACATTTTTTGAGAAAGAAGAAGGATGAACTCAGGAAAAATGGAGGAAGAGAATAGAAAGACTTCAAAAAAACAAGAACTTCAGAAAAACAAGAACTTCGGACAAACAACCTCAGAAGAAAAAAGAAAGCTACAAAGGGAAATACCCACCGAAGGTTTTGCCGAAGTCTGGGTTTCTGGACGCCGTCATGAGGGTTGCCAGAAATCGGTCCGCCGTTGGAACCGCCGCTAGGAGAAGAAAAAAGACGGGAGAGAGCTCTAGAGCAGATGAGAGCAAAAGAAAAGATTGTGAAGAGAAATGAAGCGAAAGGTGCTTATATAGACCGAAGGGGGTAGGCGAAGTGTTGTCATTATTGCCCCTCGATGGTGAAGAGACTCAATTAACACAATCGATGTAACTACTCACCATTCATCAACAGCCACATGTAAGTTGATGCGAGAAACGAGGGCACGCCCTTAACAGCTGGCAAACCTATATAACGCTTCCCAAATTGACACGTCCGTCTGAATTAGAAAATGAAGCGATTCACTGACAGGGAGGACAATGGAATCACACGCCTCTGATGAAAGCCTCGATAGAAGTGCTAGGAACATTGCTCGAACTCCTAAGAATTCCCGAGAGCCTCCTAAACCGAAGACGCGTCTTCAATTTTTTTGAGGGGGCTATATGATAGCCGAAGGGCAATCCCCCCTGAAGGACCTCACGTGTATACATCCTCATGGGCCAACGTATCACCTTTGGTCAGGAACAGGCGACCAGACCTCGACAAGAAGAGGGCCTCAAGCATCCTCAGACAAGCTGGATAAGCGTTGCCTTTGGGGGACATGTCAGACCAACTTTGGTGATAAAGGGTCATCACTCCTTTTGAGGATACCCTCAGAATGACTCCACATGCCTAAGCCCGCCTTCGGTTATTCTTTGGACCACTTTCAGGATATACCCTCGAAAGTACCATCGCCATGGACCTAAGCCTAACCTTAGGAAAGTCCAGCCGAAGGTGTCTTGCATAAAGCAAAGGACCTCCCTCCGAAGATGTTCACCTCCCCGAGGAACCCCTGGACCTCGTGGGAATTCGGTCACCTAGAAAGGCCACGTGGACGTACGACTAGACAGCTTAAGAGTCTCTGACACACCGTACTCGTACGGCCCCTGACACGCCGCCCCCAGACACGCTCTGACACGCCGTCCTTGAGCGACATAGGCTTTTGACCGAACAGCCTATGGTCGGGAAAAAGCCCCTCTAAAGGTACAAATCACATCCAGCCGAGCACGTGTTATGATCTGGGCAAGCTTGTGGCAAACGGACTTCTCTTATCTACGTCCTATAAATGCTCAGGAGGCATCCTAGGTAACGGAGGCTCTCTCCCCATGAGACAATCTTTACCCCCTTTGCTTATCTTCAAACACTGACTTGGGCATTGGAGATTCCTCCCCGGAAAAACACTCCGGGGACCTCCTAACCCCTACTTTCTGTGTCTCCCAGGTGGTCCTCCCAAAACGTATTCTCTCTGGATGTTCTTCCACCACCGAAAAAGCCTGCCACCCTCATCATGACACACAGTAGAGATGCTGATGGGCATCACCTATTGAATCCAAGCGCTACCCTTACTGTGTTTATTAATGAAACTTACTCCCCTCAATTCTGTCATTTCAGGTCCAGAAAAAATATAGCATTCAAACTGATCTTTTTCGTTTGGTTTTTGATCTAAAATTTTAGGTACATGAACTTCCATATTTCTAGTTATGATCTAGAAATTTTGGTGAATTTAGGAGCACATTTAGTATTTTCAATGGTGGTACTTATTGTGTTGTGCAGCAGCTGTCCAACATCCTATTTTTGGAGTCCATTGTGTCTCAGGACCTCCTGTAACCTAGGGTGTGTACTTAGCTGAGTTAGGACCATATTGTAGTGCATGTATGCATGTACATGTAGTGTATGTAAAATGAGACAAGTATGTGAACATTTGAGTAATGTTTTACCTATGTAAGTGATGTTGTGCAAAGCTGCCTACGTGTGAATGATGGGCTGCTTACTTGTAAATTCTATTTTGCCCACATAAAGTTGTTAAAAGAAAGGGAATGTAATTCATATGTGTATTGGACATGTATTGGATAGCCTTGGAGGGCTTTACCCTTGTGAATGAAGTGTTTGCATGGTTCGGAAAAATTGTATGGGCAAAATGGTCCAAAAGTTTCCAGAATTTTGACACTGTACCTAAAGTTCAATATCTCCCTGTGTAGAATGAATCTTGGTATGAAATTTTGACCACACCTAGAGGAAATCTAGAGGGTTAACTGGGATTTTGAATTTATGGATTTAGAGCACTGTAGCTAGAGATATGATGTTGTAAAATTGGCTGAGTTACTATTCATTTGGTCAGAATTTTGTAACCAACTTAAAAAATCCATAACTTGATCCATAGGTGGGCTATTGTTGTAAAAAAAAAATTGCTTGGTTTGCTCTAAGTCTCTACTTGATAATGGAGCAAATAAAATAGGGGTATGAGGCTAGAATGATATAGTTTATTAGTGGAAGTTACAGGTACAGTAGCTGGTCACTAGAACTTAACAAGATTGCCTAATGTGTGGAAGCCAAAACTAAGACTTGTGCTAGTGTTTTCCTTCTTAGCTACCATAGTGTGCATAAATGTAAATATGTGTGTTATGGTTAGACCAATATGCATGTATTTACATAGCGCTCAAGAGGGTCACTTGAGTATGTACACTAAGCGTGTTGTTCTGATAACCTACAGGACACACCAAACCTAGGAGTTTAAATGCATAGTTTTGGCACCATAACTGGACTACTTTGGAGTAGGTAATAGAGGAGCTAAGAATGGGTGGCCCAAAGTTTGACCATAACCACTCTGAGGAGCAGAGTCACCAACCTCTGTATTCCGCTGAGGGAGGGGGAAAACCTCGGAAAGCAAGGGGAAGAGGCTAGTATCATTTACTCCCTTAAACACTACAAGAACGAACTTGACCTCAGACCTGGAAAGGCAAGGAACTACAATCCAACGTCTGAAGGCCATGACCTCGGACAACAAAAGAACATGAAGAAATTCTGTCAGTTTCACCGGGACCATGGGCATGATATCGAAGATTGCTTTCAACTAAGAAAGTATATTGAATCCTTAATAAGGAAAGCACAACTTCATCATTACTTGTAGATGTTGTCGACCAAGGCCCAAGAAAGAAAGGAAGAACTTAGAAAATGGGAGGATGAGGATTATGATTCTAACCGACATCAGAATTGAAGTCCCAGGAAACACACACCACCTCCGGTCGGCATAATCTAGACAATCACAACTGGAATACCCTCGGCCGAGAGGAAAAGGAAAGCTCGAGAAATCACGATGATGGAATTCGATAACCTAATTAACAAGCTTGTACAGAAAGATGGGTCTACAGTAAAGTTCCCACATGATGACCCTCTCCTGATCATGGTAAGGATAGGAAGCTGGGATGTCAAGAGGATGCTCATTGATGATGGGTCGAATGCTGCTGTTTTGTTCTCCCATTTGTTTCTAAACTTGGGTATTTCCAAAGGTGATCTAAAACCTGTTACCTCGCCAACCTTTAGTGTTAGTTCCTCAGAACTCCCAGTACTTGGTTAGATTGATCTACCCCTGATGCTAAGAGGCAGCTCGGGCTAGAGCAAGGAAGAACTCTTTGCCGCCACTATGACATGGTTCATCATCACAGATGTCCCATCCTCGGAAGGTAGACACAGGGCAATCTTGATGTTCATCTAGATGTGACATACTTGACTATCACACTCAGAATGAAGGAGGGTGATGTAGAGATACTCATTGATCAAGCCAAAGAAAGAAAGGTTTTTGTCAAGGCAAGATAGAGTCCAGTGAAAGTTCATGTCCAGACTTCAACAGAGAAGAGCGTGTCTGGCAAAGATAAGATGGAAAGTGAAAAAAGTGATCTTGAAAAAATTGAAACAGGCGGTGTCGAAGTTGTCCTTGGCCAAAGTAACCGAGTGGGGAAATAACTGACCGAAGATGACAAGGAAAAGATTGTATCCCTTCTATTAATGAACAAAGATCTATTTGTTTACTCTTCAAAGGATATGCCTAGTGTTGACCCGGGTATAATTCAGCATAGCCTTAAAGTATGCCCGGAGATAAAACCTGTTCGATAGAAAAAGTGTAGCCTCTTAGTGCACAAGAACAATTTCATTAATACCGAAGTCTAACGACTAACAGAGGCAAGCATAATAAGGGAGGTCAAATACAGCAAATGGTTTAGCAACATTGTTGTTGCCACAAAGGAAAAGAGCAACAAACTCTAAATGTGTGCTGACTTTCAAAATATAAATGATGCATGTGCAAAGGACTCATATCCTTTACCACCAATAGATGAATTAGTAGACTCCACTACCGAATATGGCCTACTTAGCTTCCTCGATGCTTTAGTGATACCACCAAATTCAGATGGATCTCGAAGATGAGGAACAAACTACCTTCATTACCAAAGTTGAGACATACTGTTACATCAGAATGCCCTTTGGCCTTAAAATACAGGGGCTACATACCAAAGGCTGATGAATAGGGTATTTAGCTCCCAAATTGGGAGAAATATGGAAGTGTACGCCAATGATATGATAGTTAAGAGAAAACAACCTAGTAGTCATATCGTAAACTTGGGGGAAATGTTCCACCAACTTCAGAAATTTGGAATCCGTCTTAATACCAAAAAGTGTGTGTTTGGGGTGACTGTTGGAAAATTCCTCGAGTTTGTGGTATTCAAAAGAGGCATTGATGCCAACCCAAGAAAGGTTAATTCTTTGCTAGGATTCTGAACCCCCACAATGACCAAGGATGTGCAGAGGCTCATGGGATGAATTACGGTCCTTAGCAGATTCATCTCCAGATACAGAGATTGGTGCCAACCATTCTTTAAAGTGCTTACCAAAGTAGTAAAAAATGAAGGCAACTTGATTCTCGAGGAAGATCCTTGGAATGAAGATTGCTCAAAGGCTTGGGAAGAACTCAAGAGGTACTTAACCCATCTACCAACACTTCAACAACTATGAGAAGGATAACCTTTCATTCTTAACCTAGCAGTCACTGAGAAAGTAGTAAGTTTGATACTAGTGAAGGAAGAAGGAGGAAAATAGTGGCCGGTGTACTATGTAAGCAAGTTCCTGCTTGGTGCCGAAGTTAGGTACCTTATACTGCGAAAGGCCATCTATGCCCAAGTACTGGCAAGCAGGAGACTTTGACCTTACTTCCAAGGACATCCCATCATAGTGTTAAGTAACTTACCTCCACGGGATGTCATGAGGAAAGTAGACCATTCAGGATGATTGTCAAAGTGGTGCATCAAGCTCGGTGAGTTCGATAACACTTATGAGCCTAGGAAGGCAATAAAAGCCCACGCGTTGGCAGATTTCATTGTTGAGGTACCTAAAATTGAATGTACTCTAGAATACCTCAAAAATACTGAACCTAAGTGGATGTTATTTGTCGATGGTGCCTCAGGATCCAAACACTAGGGAGCCGGAGTAATTCTTCGTGGGCCCAAAGGTATGGAAACTATAAAGGCCATCAAATTCGGTTTCAATCTCACCAACAATGTTGCCAAATACAAAGCCCTCATAATAGGCTTGTTATTGGCAAAAAGAGTCGATGTTAGAAATCTGAAAGCCCACAGTGGTTCTCAGCAGGTGGTCCAACAGATGACAGGGGACTACGTGACAAAAGACCCGAAGTTGGAAAAATACCAAAATTTGGTAAAAGGGCTTGTCCAAGAATTTGACAGGGCACAGATAGAAAATGTGCCCCAACGAGATAATGTGAAAGTGGATACTTTGGCCAAATCAAAGTAGGCAACCAAAGTACTCGATCACCCAAGCATAGCGATAATGTTCATTACAACCTTGGGCGAAGGATGGAAGGATCCTATCAAAAAATATCTCATGACTTTGAAACTACCCAAAGACCCTCTGGAAGCCGTGAAGATGTGAAAGCACTTGGGTAAATACTTCCTGATCAGGGAAGAATTGTACCAACAAAGGTACACTAATCCACTGCAAAGATGTATCAGCGAAGATGACATCAAGGCAGTTCTCACTGAAGTCCATGAAGGAGCCTATGGATCTCACATCAGGACCAACGCCCTAGTTGGGGTACTACTTAAACAAGTGTATTTCTAGCCTACTCTGAGGAAAGATGCAAGACAGTTCATAAAAAAATACAATAGGTGCTAGAGACACACACCCATCCAAATAGTACCCTCGAAGGCGATAACATCGGCTAAGTATCCTTGGCCCTTTGCAGTTTGGGGTATCGACCTCTTTGGTCCTCTCCCAATGGCTCTTAAAGGAGTAAAGTTTTGCATAGTTTCAATAGATTACTTCACCAAGAAGATTGAGGTGGAGCCTCTGGCAACAATCTCAGCAAAGGACATCCAAAAGTTTGCCTGGAAAAACACCATATGCAGATTCGATGTGCCGAGGGTGATAGTAGTATATAATGATTCCTAATTCGTTGATAGAGGATTTCAAGAATTTGCCATCAACCTAGGCATAAAATTACACTTCACCCCAAGTGATTATCCTTAAAGCAATGGACAAGTTGAGCTGTCCAATAGCGCAATAAAAGATGGTCTAAAGAAGAGGTTAAAAGAGGCCAAGGGAAAATGGCCTGGAGAACTCTTGTGTGTACTATGGAGTTATTGAACAACTTCTAGAAGAACTACTAGTGAAATACCTTTCTCACTCATATTCGGCATGGAGGCCATTATCCCTGTTGAAGTTGTACAACCATCTATCAGAGTATACGTGTTCAATGAAGAAAGGAACAACCTCGGTCTAAGAACCAAGTTAGATATGATTGACGAGAATAGGGAGATGGCTGAACTCGGAGGAAAAGCATTTCATCAAAGGGTAGACATTGCTACGAACTTGCATGTTAAACCTAAAGGGATAAAGAAAGGAGACCATGTTCTTCGAAAGGTAGAACTAGGGCCCCGAAGACCATCCTATGGAGTACTTCAGGCCAATTGGGAAGGACCTTATTTAGTCCTCGAAGAAGTTCGGCTAGGAGTCTATAAGCTTGGAAATACAGAAAGAGAAGAGTTGAAAAGCACATGGCATTTAGACTCTTTGAAAAAATTCTACACTTAGAAAATTTCCATGGAAGGATCTTTATTATGAAAATCTTCCAAAGGGGAATAGCCGAATATGGCCGTTACCAAAGGTACTTAAGTAATCATGTACCAACTTTACCGAATACGGTTGATTCCAAAAATACCTACGTGTTCTTGTACATAGCAAGTTTCCTAAAAATGTTGCTTAAAGTCTGTTCAAACACTTAGAAAATACTGCTTGAATCCTTGATAGTATTTTCATCAAGGATAGTACATGACCGAATCTGTGGGGTCTTACCTAGTGAAAGGTTGTAAGCTAGCCGAAGGTGGTTGGTCAACCAAACAGTTTGCAGATAAGCAATACTAACTGAAGATAATGCTATTGTGGACTTAGCCAAAATTTTGAGAAATGAAGGCAATTCCATTAAAAGGTGCAAAGTACTAAAAAAAATTCAAGAAACTAAGCCCTATGGGTTATGTTGCCCATCTTCAGTTTTTTCGGCATCTACGACCTTAGCATCCTCCTTATCATCATCGTCAGCATCTTTAGCTGAAGGAAGGAGCTAGGGGGCATTCAGGAATTCCATCTTTGACAATGGTGAGTAGGGTCCTTCAGGAATATCAAAAGCCCTTCAGGAATATCAAGAGCTTTAAAGAAGGAGATGTCGAGGTCGGGATACCGAAGAAGCATCTGATGTCGAGCGAAGTAGAAGCCATCTTGAAAAGAGGACTTTGCCACCTCTTCTTCCTTGGCCTTCTCGGCCTTCAAATGCTCCACTTCCTTTTTCAACGACTCCATCTCCTTTTCAACCATTTTCTTCTTCTTCTTTTTCTTTTTCTTCTTCTGCTTTTTCAGCTGATCAATTTCAGCGAAGAGCTTAACATTAAGTGGCTTGGTAAAATTGACTATAGCATCCTCTCTTTGCTGCTGAAGGACCTCCCGCTTTGAGCTCAGCTCCACCACCTTTGCCCCAAGGTCATTGATTTTGTAGAAGCACTCCTCAAAGAACCCACTTTAGCTCTTTAGCACTTCCTGCCGAAGCTTGGCCAACTCCTTCTTCAGAATTTTGTTGAGCTCACCGTCTTTCATGCATGAGCTCATGAACATCTCCTTGCCCTTGGCCTTGGCCAAGTTCTTCTCCGTCTGGCTTTAGATGGAGGATTGCTTGGACACCCAAGCATGAAGATAGCCACATAGGCCAACAGTTGCAAGAAAAAAAAATGTGAGTTATGTGCAACCTACAAAACTCAAAATATTTTTTAGGTGTTAAGAAACTAAACGTTACCTGAGCTGCATGCAAAAAAATTTAAGCAGCAAGGACCTCCTTGTTCAGGCACTCATCCTGATAGCTGAAGTGCTATCGCCCCTTAAACATGTGAACTTCGGCCAGATACCACACTTGGGAAATCGAGCACCACCTGTAAGGAGTACCAGTACCAACCTGGGAAAGAGGGAATCTTACGCCTCGGGCATATGACCTCGGTGGCCCACCAGTACCCCTGGGAATGACAGTACCGACCTCAAAAAAATAGCGCGTCACCTCCCTCGAAAAAGCGGCCAAGCCAGCTTCGGGGGAGAAGGAGCAGCCACCTTCGGCGTCGCCAAGCTTATAGACTCCACTTCAGACTTCATCAAGGACCAAGTAAGGCCCCTCCCAATCCACCTGAAGTACCCCATGGGAAGGCCTTCGAGGTTCAAATTCGGCCTTTCAGAGAACGAGGTCTCCTTTCCTTATTCCTTTTGGCCTAACGCGCAAGTTTGCGGTTGCAGCCACTCTTTGCTAAAAGGCCTTCCTTCTGAGTTCAGCCACCTCTTTGTGTTCGTCAATCAGGTCGAGCTTAGTTCTCAATCCAAGGTCATTCCCTCATTCGTCGAACACCTGTACTTTGATTGATGGCTATACAACCTCGATAGGGATAATGGCCTCTGTGCCGAAGACGAGCGGAAAAGGTGTCTCACCCGTGGCCCTTTGGGGTGTTGTCCAATAACTCCATAGCACACTAGGAAGTTCTCCTGGACACTTTCCTTTTGCTTCCCCCAACCTCTTTTTCAAACCCTCTTTTATGGTTCTGTTGGATACCTCTACTTGTCCATTGCTCTGGGGATGAGCTACCGGGGTGAAGTGCATTTTTATTTTGAGGTTGGTGATGAATTCTTGGAATCCCTTGTCTATAAATTGGCAACCATTATCGGCCACTATCATCCTCGATATGCCAAATCTGTATATAATGTTCTTCCAGATGAATTTTTGTATATCCTTTGCTGAAATAGTTGCTAGGGGTTCTGCCTCGACCCATTTAGTGAAGTAATCCACTGCCACTACGTAGAACTTCACTCTTCCAGGTGCCGTCGGGAGTGGCCCGATGATGTCTATGCCCTAAACTCCAAAGGGTCAAGGGTAGTCTACCGAGGTTATTAATTCCGAGGGCAGCCTTTGGACGCTAGAGTGTCTTTGGCAATTGTCACATTTTTGGAAAAACTGCCTTGCGTCCTTTCTTAAGGTGGGCCAGAAGTACCCTTGGTGGAGTATTACTCCCCCCAAGGCGTCAGTTCCGATGTGGGAACCACAAGCCCCCTCATGGACTTCTTCGAGAACTATCTTAGCGTCCTCTTTATTGACACACCTTTGTAGCAGACTCGCAAACCCATGTCGATATAATTCTTCCCCACTTAGGAAATATCATTCGGAATGTCTTTGCGCTTTTGCCGCTTCGTGAGGATCATTAGGAAGCTCTGCGATTGTAAGATACCTCTTTATAGGATTTTTCCACCCTTTTTCTGAGGTTGCTATCCTTAGCGTTGCTATGCTCGGGTGGCTCAACACTTCAGTGAACTTTTTTGATTTGGCCAAGCTGTCCGCTTCGGTATTGTCTCAGTGAGGTACATTTTCAATATGTACTACATCGAACTCCTGGATGAGCTTTGATACGAACTCGTGATATTTTGCCAAAGTCGGATCCTTTGCGCTATAGTCCCCTGCCATCTATCGCACCACTAGCTGGGAATCACTGTGGGCTTTTAGGTTTCTTACACCAATCTTTCTAGCTAGGCGTAACCTAGCTATGAGAGCTTTGTATTCTGCCACCTTGTTGGTGACGTTAAACCCAAATTTGATGGCTTTCATGACTTCCAAACCTTCGAGACCGCGAATAATTACCCCAGCTCCCTGGTGTTCGGAGCCGGAGGCCCTATCTACAAACAGAGTCCATTGTAGCTCACTTTTGCCGAGGTTCAATTTATCACCTTCGGCAACGGGTACTTCAGCAAAGAAGTCCACTAGAGCTTGGGCTTTTATTGCTTTCTTTAGCTCATAAGTGATATCATACTCACCGAGCTCTATGCACCACCTAGAAAGCCTTCCCGAATGGTCTACTCTCTTTATAACATCCTGAAGAGGTAGGTTACTTCGGATAATAATGGGGTGAGCTTGAAAGTACGAACGTAATCTTTTGCTTGCCAGCACCAGGGCATAGATAGCTTTTAGTAGTTGGGGATACCTGACTTCGGTGCCATGCAGGGACTTACTCACGTAGTATACTTGCCATTGTTCTGCCCCCTTTTCCTTCATGAGAATCGAACTCAGTGTTTTTTCCGTAACGGCGAGGTATAGTACAAGGGGTTCTCCCTCTCATGGTTGCTGAAGAGTGGGTAGAAGAGCTAGATAGACTTCGAGCTCTTGCTAGGACTTTTGGCAATCCTCATTCCAAGGATGGTTATCATTTCTGAGGTCGCCACCATTTTTTACTGCCTTGGTGAGGACCTTAAAGAATGCTCGACAGCGATCCCCATACCTAGAAATGAATATGCTAAGGGACGTTATTCACCCAGTGAGCCTTTGCACATCCTTTGTTGTAACAGGAGTTCAGAATTTAAGTAGTGCTTTGAATTTTTTCGGGTTGGCATCGATACCTCTTTCTGATACCATAAATCTGAGGAACTTACCTGAGCTTACGCCGAAGACGCATTTTTCAGGATTGAGGCAAATTCCGAATGCTTTAAGTTGGTGGAAAGTTTCTCCCAAATTTACAATGTGACTGCCAGGCAATTTGCTCTTAACTATCATGTCATCAACATAGAATTCCATGTTCCTCCCTATTTGGTCATTGAAGACCCTGTTCATTAGCCTCTGGTAGGTGGCTCTTGCATTTTTAAGCTCAAAGGGCATTCTGACGTAGCAATATGTACCTCCTTCGATAATAAAGGTGGGTTTTTCTTCGTCTTCGGGGTCCATCCTGATTTGATGATACCCACATGATGCCCATCGGCATCTCCACTGTGTGTCGTGGTGAATGCAGAGTCTTTTTCCGGGGAGGAGCCTTCGACGCCCAAGTCAGTGCTTTGGGAGGGGTGGAGAGAGAGCAGCAAGTACAAGAGAGTCTTGCCTGGCCATGTTTTCTTTTCAGGGCTAGAAGGAGAGGAGAAAGAGGGGAGAGATCCCCCTGCCTATGACCATTCCCCTGGTATATATAGGAGGGGGTGGGCCCTTCAGATTGCAGATGTGTATGGATGGATACCGTCCGTACTTCTGGGTGTGGGGGGCCCCTAGCCGCCTGCAGGCTCCTTGGGCCACGAGCTGCGATAATCATAGCCCTACATGAAAGGACGTAGGCAGCAGTGGTCCATCAGAGTGTCTGCGAGGGCGGCGTGTAGGGTGTACGGGTGTAACGTCAGAGGCTCCTTGATGGCTCCTACCGTACCTCCGAGGTCCCCTTGGTTGATGTCTCACTTCGGAGTGAGGGACATTTTCCCGGAGTCACGGTGGTTTTTCTGGGTATTCCCTGGCTTTGAAGTTAGCCCTTCGGGGGGCTTTCACCTGCAGAAGGTGGTTGGCACTTCTCCCCGAAGCTAACTCGGTCGCCCTCCAGATGGAGGCGATACGGTAGTTTCCCGAGGTTGGTATTGGTGGGCTGTCGAGGTCACGTGCCTCAGGCATTTGGTCCTTCCTTTTTGTGGTCCTGAGGTGTTCGGGCCGATAGCACTTTGGCTATCACATGGCCCCCCTCGGGAAGCCGGAGTGGAGACTTTGGCTAGTGGTCCTTTTGTGGGCACTTTTCAGGACTCTGAGTGTGACGTTCGCAGGGGAGGCACTTTGCCACCCAGGGGATATGGCTTTTTCCGACAGGTGTCACCTGTCTGCCCTTTGGTGTTTTCGAGATACCAAACTTCTTTAGTTTTCCTACCCTTTGGACCGTCACGTCTTGAAATTAGGAGTGTCAGTCTGGAGCGGCACGCCCGAGTTCAAGATGTCAGAAAATGTGTCCTAATTTCTCGTGACGGGGATGGGCACGCCTTTTCGAGTCCGAGGGGCAATTATGGCGACGTTTCACCTTCACACAGCAATTATGACGCCCTTTTGGCTACCCTTCCTCGATCTATATAAGCCTCCTCCTACCATACTCTTAATTTTTTTTCCTTTGCGTCTCATTTTGCTCTCATATACTTTTGTGGCTTTTTTGTGGCGGTATTAACGGTGGAGCGATTTTCGGCATCTTGCACGATGACGTTCAGGAATCCTGATTTTGACAAGACCTTTGGTGGGTTCTTTCTTCGGTTTCTGCTTTTCTTTTAGCTTCCCAAAGTCATTTTTCTTCTTTTCTAATGTCTCTTTTTTGGTCAACCATGTCTTCGGCTAATCCCGAGAGCTGGCAATCTCTTATGGCTCACCTTTGTTGCTCCACTTCTGAGAAATTAGAGAAGTGGACAGCCAAATTTTTTCCTCCCTCCTACGCCACCATGAGGTTACCCCACCTCGGCCACTTGAGCTTTATGAATCGAGATGACGAGGTTACCTTTTTTTGAGCCCAACTGAAGGCCGGACTTCGGTATCCTCCAGCAATGATGATTTACAACTTTTGCCAATTTCATGGCATAGCCATAAATCAGCTTCCTCCCAACTCGTACTGCTATTTCAACGCCTTTCTCTGCATGTGCGGGGTCTTCGGCGTAGAACCCCATTTTATCCTATTCATGCAATATTACAACCTTTATCCTGTCCCGAAGGGTGGCTTTTATTTTATGCTACCTCGGGGATCTGGGAGCAAAAAATTCATGTTCACTTTCGTTACCAAAGATAGCTGCCGAGGGTGGCAAAGGAAGTTCTTCTTCCTAAAGGTGGCCGAGGCCTGGTCGTATGTTCCGACAATGTGGGCTCGGGGAAAGCTGGAGACAGATGTCATGGATCCCAAAAAGTTGCTAACTCCCGAGTTAGGGGCGAGGTTTGAGGACTTCGACAGACGTATCCGTGCTGTCGCCGACTAGGATGCCGAGGTCCCTCCACACTCTCTCTACCCCTTCCCCATCATGTGGAAACTCATGACCGAGGATGTTCTTCGGGAGTTGGGGGTGGTTAAGGGGCACAAGATGGATCTTGGCATGCCAGACCCTACTACCAAGGGGAAGGACTCTTGGCTAGTGAAGCTCCTTCGGAGCGAGCTCACTTATGAAGCCTTCTTTGAAAGTAAGTTCCTTTCAAAGTTTTTTAGCATAAGTGCCTGTCTAGACTCACACTGATGTTTTCTCTCCTTTTCAGAGATGGGCGATGAGTCTGCTGCCTACTATAAGTCTCTCTTCCTTGGTTAGGCCGAGAAGGGAGAGCAAACGAAGAAAGGCGTCTCCAATAGGCGTAAGACTACTGGGAGCGGACCGTCTTCGGCCAATAAAGCAAAGAAGGACACCCTTCTTCCACCCTCGGAGGATGTGGCGTAGGTCAGCGGTGTCATTGCAATTTCCACGGAGGTTGGTGGTGTCATTGCAACTTCTACCAAGGTTGCAACTTCCACCAAGGTTGCAACTCTCGCCGAACCTGAAACTCTCGCAAAGGTTCCTACCGGGGTGGTCGCTGTAACTGCTTCTCTGAGTCCCGCCACATCGGTGAATCTTTTGGGCTCTTTGGCAGGGAGTCCCTCTGCCGAGGAGTTGGAAAAATGCTAAAGGGATAAAGGCAAACATGTCCCTGCCAATGTGGAAGAGGTCCGGGACTCCGACGACGATGTCACTGAGGTTGCGCCAGGTTTGTCTCTTATCCCCTTTTCAGTTTTCGCAATCTCATGGCTTTCTTAGTCAAGGAGTTTTGCCTGATGAGAAGCATGTTTTCTATTTTCCAGAGGATTTGGCGCCCTCTGCTTGAATGGTTGAGCATGCCCGAAGGTGGGCTCTTCGGGATTCCCACATCCCAAAAGACAAAGTTCCAAGCGAGCCGTTATGGTCTTTCACGGAGGGCATGAATCTGTTCTCCGAGGATTGCCAAGAAATGGCTCCCTAGATGGCGAGGGGCATACTCACTCAGGCTTCCTTCAAGGCAATTGCCGAGGAGTGTGCCTGTGAGGATCCCTTGCCGCTAGAGTTTCCGAGCATGTTGCTCAGGTAATTCTTCAGGCTCCTTTATTTTTCCTCCCACTTTTTTGCCTAAGTGTTTTGGCTTTTCCTTGTGTAAATTTCACTAAGTTCCTCCTTTATTGTAGCTCCTGCGGTATAGTTGATACCTTCGAGCTTGGGCAGCAAAGCAATCTTCAGTCCAGGCTTGGGCCGAAGATAAATTAGCGAAGGCCAAGGTCTTCTGTGCTAACTTGGTCGTGACGAACACCGAGTTGAGCCGAATAGCCAAGGAGAAGGTTTCCAATCTTCAGGAGGAATTCTTGAAGGGCCAAGAGGAGCTCTTGAAGGATTTCTCCAAGAAGATGTCCGACCTTGGTGAGAAGGTTGTAAGCTTAACTTCAGCTAACGAGGCCATTCAGAAGGAGAAAGAAGAAGAAGCTACTCTTCTGACGAAGGCTCTTGCTGACAAGGCCAAACTTCAAGCCAATGTTGACTCGCTGAAGAAGGATTCGAAGAAGAAGAAGAAGATAAAGGAGCTGGAGAAGGAGGTTGTGGACCTTCGGAAGGAGTTTTCGGATCTTTAGAATGAGGCGGATGACTTGAACGTGGAAAAAGACAAAGCCGTTCAGACGACCAAGGTTGCCTTTCAGGACGGCTTCTGCCTAGCTTGTTACCAATTTCTGAAGAGATATCCGGACCTCGACCTTTCCTTCTTGGCTGCCCTGGATATTCCCGAGGGGCATCGGTGGACTTGGTCGAAGGTCGAGCTCCTCAACCTGCCATTTTCCCCTCCTCCTGCACCGAAGGCGACAGTAGAAGACTCAAGAGCCGGAGCTTCCCTTGACGCCGGGGTCCCTTAGATATTCTAGGGCATTTGTCTTCTTCTTGTTCTTTGTATTTTTCTTCTTCTAACCTTCTCCTTGTACTAAGACCTTCTTCAATGAATTTTCCTTCATAATCTGGTTAAGGCTTTTGAGTAATTTTTCCCTGTTGTCCCGACCACTTTCGATCAAGGGACTTTGGAAAGGTATGAATAATTTTTGTTTCCCAATTGTCCAGACCACTTTTAGTTAGGGGACTTCTGAAAGGTACAATTTGCTCGTTTCTTTGGCCAACCTTCGGGTAAACTCTTTTCGTTTCCAAAGTTTACTTAGGTAAGTTTTAGCCTGTCTTTGTCAGTCGTACTTGATGGACTTCACCTTTTTTGGGCATATAACCCAAACAGCTTTGGAAGGAAAACAAGACTTTCGGGAGTCAATGGACTTCACCTTTCTTCAGCGAGTCCTTTTAGACAGGGGAAAACTTCTGTACTTAGAGAAATTTCTCACTTGTACAATTTTCTCATCTAAAATTCTAAGTATAGAATTTCTCTAACGCATCCGAGTGCCATGTACTTTTCGGTTTTCCTACTTCGGTGTCGCCAAGCTTGTATACTCCTGTTCGAACCTCGTCTAGGACCAAATAAGGCCCTTTCCCATTTGGCCGAGGTACCCCATGGGACGGTTTTTGGGGTTCAAACTCGGCCTTTCGAGGGATGAGGTCTCCTTTCATTATTCCTTTTGGCCTATCAAGCAAGTTTGCGCTTATGGCCACTGATGCGGTTGACGCGGAGCCAGCATCTGATGTGGTCTGGTTAGGCAGAGCCAGCATCTCCACTGTGTGCAGTGGTGTGGGCAGCAGGGGGTCCTGGAGGTGCGAAAGGAAGGCGTCCAGGGTGAATCACCTTAGAGGATGGTCGGCAGCTTCTTGGTCCCGTGGTAGGTGAGGATGGGAGGTACCTCCAGTGAGGGGGAGAGCCCGGAGAGTGGTTCCTTAGGGAGACCTGGCTGAAACACTTAGAAAATAAGGGTTAGGAGGCCCCCGGATTGATTTTCTGTGGGGGAACCTCCGATGCCCAAATCAGTGCTTAGAGAGAGAGAATGGCATAGTAATAAGCACAAAAGGCGCTTGCCTGGCGGAGATCATTCTGAGGGCTGGAGGGAAGAGCCTTCAGGCAGAGAGAGGAGAGCGTCCTCCGTTTTCCAGCCTCTCTATCCCTTTTTTCTCCTCCAGAAGAGAGCCTAGCTCCCCATTTTCTGTGACCATTTTCCTTGTATAAAAGAAGGGGGTGACCCCTTTGGATTATGACACGTGCTCGACACGTGTATGGTCGAATGGTGTACTTCCAGGCGCGGAGGACCCTAGCCACCTGTAGGCTCCTCGGGCCGCGAGCTGTAGCCCTTCGTGACAGGACATCAGACTATGATGGTGTGCTAAAGTGTGCCTGAAAGTGGCGTATCAAAGTGTGCCTGAAGGTGGCCTATCAGAGCATGCCTGAAGGTGGCGTATTAGAGCGTGCTTGAAGGTGGCATGTCAGAGACGTAAGTGACCAGAGTGTCAGAGACTCCTTAATTGCTGTTGCCATACAACCGAGGTCCCTCTGGTCGATATCTTACTTCAGGATGAGGGGCCTTCTCCTGGAGTCAGGCTGGTACTTCGGCAGTTCCATTTTCAGGGGGCTTTCTCCCGTGGAGGATGGTCGGTCATTCTCCCCCGACGCTGGTTTGGTCACCGTCCCTAAGGAGGCGATACGCTGGTTCCCGAAGCTGGCTTTGGCGTGCTATCGAGGTCGTATGCCCGAGGTGTATGAGTTCCTTTACTCCAGAGTTTTTTCCGAGGTCGTAGACCTTAGGTGTCTGTCTCCCTCTTTCCCGTGGTCGGTAGGTGGTCAGGGTGATAGCACTTTGGCTATCACATGCCCCCCTTGGAAAGCTGGAGTGAAGACTTCAGCAAGTAGCCCTTCTGGCGTCCGTCTTGCGCTTAACTTGGCAGTTTTGTCAGGAAGCCCTCATGGAATCACGGAGGTCAACGTAGTAGGATGTCCGTTTTCGGTCGAACAGGGCAGCACAGAACCTTGAACCCCTGACCTCTTGGACTTCATGCTCGGAGTACGATGTCGGCAGGGGAGGCACTTCGCTTTTTAGGCGATAAGCCCTTTCGGACAGGTGTCGCCTATCCGGCTTTCGGTATTCTTGAGATTCTCAACTTGTTCACTTTTCCCGCCATAGGCTAATGGATCGACGCGTCTTGAAACTAGGTGTGTCAGTCTTGAGCAATGTGCCCGAGTTTTCTGGATGCCAGAAAAATGAGACCTTGTTGCTGATGATGGGTGACACGTGGCAGGCATCAGCTGGGATGGGCACGTCTTTTCATGCGTGAGGAGCAATTATGGTGATGCTTCGCCTTCACGCAGCATTTAAGACGGCCTCTTGGCTGCCTTTTCTCGATCTATAAAAGCCTTCCTCCCATCATACTCTTCATTTGTGTTTCTTTGCTCTCACTTTTCTCTTGCTTTTCCTTCCTTTTTTACGGCGGTCTTAGCGGCGGAGCGAGTTCCGGTGATCTTTCACGACGGCATCCTCAAACCCAAACTTTGGCAAGTCTTTTGGTGGGTTCTGACTTCTAGAGTTCCTTTTGTTTCTTTGCTTTTCTTTTCGTTTCTTGAAGTCATTTTTCTGTCTACCATGCCTATTCCCAAGAGCTGGCAACCTCTTATGTCTCACCCTTGTTGCACCACTCCTGAAAAATTAGAAAAATGGAAGACCAAATTTTTCCTTCCCTCTTATGCTATCACAAGGTTACCTCACCTTGGCCAGATTTGCTTTATGAATCGAGGTGACGAGGTTACCATTTTCCGAGTCCAACTGAAGGCCGGACCTTGGTTTTCTCCTACGAAGATGATTTGCGACTTTTGCCAATTTCATGGCATAGCCGTGAATCAGCTTCCTCCGAACTCATACTGCTATTTTAATGCCTTTCTCTGCATGTGTGGGATCTTCAGGGTAGAACCCCATTTCATCCTGTTCATGCAGTACTATAAGCTCTATCCGATTCTGAAGGGTGGCTTTTATTTCATGCTACCTCAGGGTTCTGGGAGCAAGAAATTTATGTTCACCTTTGCTACCAAGGATAGCTGGCGAGGGTGGCAAAGGAAGTTCTTCTTCCTGAAGGTGGCGGAGGCCTGGTCGCATGTCCCTACTAAGTGGGCTCGGGGAAAGCTGGAGGCTGATGTCACGGACCCCAGGAAGTTGCTGACTCCTGAGTTGGCAGCTAGGTTTGGGCACTTCGACAGATGAATCCGTGCTGTCACTGACAGGGATGCCGAGGTCCCTCCACGCTCTCTCTACCCTTTCCCGATCATGTGAAAACTCATGACTGAGGACGTCCTTCGGGAGCTGGGGGTGGTTGCGGAGCATAAGACAGATCTCGGCATGCCAGCTCCTACTACCGAGGGGAAGAACTCTTGGCTGGTGAGACTCCTTCAGAGCGGGCTCACTTTTGAAGCCTTTTCTGAAAGTAAGTATCTTTCAAAAAAATTTCAGCATAAGTGCCTGTGGACTTACACTGATTTTTTCTCTCTTTTTCAAAGATTGGCGAAGAGTCTGCCACCTACTATAGATCTCTCTTCCTTGGTCAGTCCGAGAAGGGAGAACAAATGAAGAAGTGGCGCAAGGCTTCTGGGGGTGAGCCGTCTTCCGCCAAGAAGACCAAGAAGGCTTCTGGTGGCGGATCCGCTTTTGGCAAGAAGACCAAGAGGGACACCCCTCCTCCCTCCCTGAAGGATGTTTCCCAGCCTGAGGTTGCAACTTTTTCCCAGCCTGAAACGGCCGAGGGGGTTTTTGCCAAGGTGGCCATTCCTGCGCCTATGAGTCCCACCATGTCGGCGGATTTGTTGGGCTCCTCGAAGGATCTTCCTGTTGAAAAATTAGAGAAACGTCGAAGGGCCAAGGGCAAACATGTTCCTGCCGACGTGGAGAAGGTTGGTGACTCTGATGACTACTGTGCCGAAGTCTCGGCAGGTTTGTCTATTTTCTCCTGCAATCTAACATTTTTCATAACCAAGAAAAATTTACCTGATGAGATGTTTCTTTTTGCAGAGGATTTGGCACCCCTGCCTTGGAAGATTGAGCACTCCCGAAGGCGGGATCTTCGGGATTCCCACGTCCCGAAGGGCAAAGTCCCAAGGGAGCCGTTCTGGTCTTTCACGGAGGACATGAACTTGTTCTCCGAGGACTGCCAAGAAATGGCTCCCCAAATGGCGAGGGGCGTGCTTACTTAGGCATCCTTCAAGGCAGTCGCTGAGGAGTGTGCCTCCGAGGATGCCCTTGTTGCAAAAGTTTCCCAGCATGCTGCTCAGGTAACCCTTCGGGCTTCTCACTTTTCCTTCCACTTTTCTGCCTAAGTGCTCTGGCTTTCCTTGTGCAAATTTTCACTGACTGTCTTTTTTTTTTACAGTTTTTGGGGTATAGTGGATACCTCCGAGCTTGGGCAGCAAAGCAGTCTTCGGTCTAGGCTTGGGCCGAAGGTAAGTTGGAGAAGGCCAAAGTTTTCTGCGCCAACTCGATGTTGACGAACACCAAGCTCAGTGAAATATGCAAGGAGAAGGTTGCTAGTCTTCGGGAGGAATTCTTGAAGGGCCAAGAAGAGCTCTTGAAGGATTTTTCCAAGAAGATGTCTAACCTTGGCGATAAGTTAATCAGCCTGACTTCGGCCAATGAGGCCCTTCGAAAGGAAAAAGAAGGGGAGTCTGCCCTTTTGGCGAGGGTGATGGCTGAGAATGCCGAACTCCAGGCCGAGGTCAGCTTGCTGAAGGAGAGTTCGGAGGAGAAGAAGAAAACTGAGGAGCTGGAGAATGAGATTTCTGACCTTCATCAGGAGGTTTCAGATCTTCAACATGAGGCAGACGAGTTGGACATTGAAAGAGGTAAAGTCGTCCAGATGTCCAAGGTTGCTTTTCAGGATGGTTTATGCCTTGCTCGTTATCAATTTCTGAAGAAGTATCCGTACCTCGATCCTTCTTTTCTGGCTGCCCTGGATATTCCCGGGGGGCCTCGGTGGATGTGGTCAAGAGTTGAGTTCCTCAACTTGCCGCCGCTTCCTCCTACACCGAAGGCTGTGGCGAAGAGCTCAGGAGCTGGAGCTTCCCGTAATGCTGGGGTCCTTTAGATATTCTAGGACCTTTGCCTTCTTCTTTTTCTTCTTTGTACTTTCCTTTTTGTAATCTTCTCCTTGTATCAGGGCCTTTTTCAAGGGATTAATCTTCATAATTTTGGCTAAGTCTTTGTGAGCTTTTTTGTTTCCCAATTTTCCCGACCGCTCTCAGTCAAGGGACTTCGGTACCTTCTTTGCTTGCTTTGTCGGCCATTCTTTAGGTGAACTTTCATAGTGAACGATGTTCTTTTCAGGCAAATTTCAGCTAGTCCTTTGCCGGCCGTGTTCGGTAGACTTGCCTTCTTTTGGGCATATAACCCAACTATCTTCGGAAAGAACATGAGACTTTTGGGAGTCTATGCTTCAGCTTTGTTCGACGAACATTCTCATACAGGGGAAAACTTTTTGTACTTAGACAAATTTCTAGCTTGCACCATTTCTTGTCTAAAAATTCTAAGTATAGAATTTCTTTAAAGCGCCCGAGTGCCTTGTACTTTTTCAGTTTTTCTCCCTTCGGTGTTGCCAAGCTTGTATGCTCCATTTTGGACCTCATTTTTAGGACCGAACAGGGCCCTTTCCCATTTGGCTGAAGTAGGTCATGAGGTTTTAATTCGGCTTTTCGGGGGCGAGGTCTCTTTTTCATTGTTCCTTTGGCCTATCATGCAGGTTTGCACTTGCCGGAAAGGCCTTCTTTCAAGCTCGGCCGTTTCTCAGTCTTTGACAACGAGGTTACTTTCTCTTTCACCAATCATCTGTATGCTGGCCGAACTACTTCAAATGGATAATGGCTTTCTGTGCTGGGGATAAGTGAGAAAATTGTCTTCTCCTTGGTCCCTCGGGGAGTTGTCTGATAACTCCTTGGTACAGTAGGAAGTTTTCCTGGCCACTTTCCCTTTACATCTCTCAGAGTCCCTATTTTAAAGCTCTTTTGGCCACCTCTGTCTTTCTATTGCTCGGGCTGAGCTAATGGGCTGAAGTGCCTTTTTATTCTGAGGTCGGTGATGAATTCTTGAAACCTTCTGTCCTTAGACTGGAAATCATTGTTGGCCTTTGTCACCGTCGGTATGCCAAATCAGCATATCATGTTCTTCCTGGTGAACTTTCTGTGCACCTTTTGCCGGCATGGTTGCTAGAAATTCTGCCTTAGCCCACTCAGTGAAGTAATTTTCTGCTTCACATCTTCGGGTGCTGCCTGGAGTGGCTCGGTACAATCTTTCCGAGGTTATCCGCTCCGAAGGCAATCTTCAGCTGTTGGCATGTCATTGGCCATTTTCACGCCTTTCGGACGAGTTGTCCTGCACCCTTTTTACCGATATATATTCTCATAACGAAGTTGCATACCTTCGCCTGCATAGTTTTTCCTTAGTTAGGAAATGTCGTTCGGAACGTCTCTGCACTTTTCTGCCTCTTGATGAGGATTTTTGGGACTCTTTGGTTGCGAGATTCCTCTATGTTGGATCTTCCCACCTTTGGTTACGAGTCCCCTTTGCTGGTTGCAGCCTTTCTTACTTCTGGGAGTTCGGCAATCTAGTTTGCCAGTATCTGGGCACTTATTGCCCTTCTAGGCTTATACGGGATGTAGTACTGTTTGAGTTCAATGCACCATTTTGATAGTCTTTTACTGAATGCTCTACTTATTTTCGCAACGTCTTGCAAAGGCGAGTCACTTCGGACAACAATAGCGCGTCCAGGGAAGTAGAGTTTAAATCTTCTGCCCACACGTCAAGTTGTAGACGACCTTTCAGGGCAATGGGTTTTGACTTCGTTGCTGAGGAGATGGCGATTCTGTCCTCGGGTGTGGAATTCTTTCGGGGAGGTCTGGGTCATCCCGACCCTGCTTTTCCTATAGTTCATACTCCGGGGGTTATGCTTCCCGCCGAGGACTCATCTTGTTAGCCTTCATTTCCCATACTTTTGCGAATTGACGCAAGACTCTCTTCCTATCGAGGTACCGATGGAGAGGGCGTTCGGTCTGAATTTTACTGCGGCCTTCTTTGGATTGAGCACTGCGTCTTTTCAACCACGCTAGAGCGTGGGAAGCCTGTGGCGATAGTCAGGGGGCTTTTACCGTTGGACCGGGAAATTCCTGCTGTCGTTATTTGGTTGTCGGTTGAATTTCTGGCGCGGACGGGGACCTCGGGAGTCTCTTTTGTCCTTAGACTGCCGAGTTTCAACGACGGCAACCTGAGAGTGGATTCCCACAGACGGCGCCAGAATGATGTGGTTCACGCGGAGCCAGCATCTGATGTGGTCCGGTTAGGTGGAGCCAGCATCTCTATTGTGTGCAGTGGTGTGGGCAGCAGGGGATTCTGGAGGTGCAAAAGGAAGGCGTCCAAGGCGGATCACCTTAGAGGATGGTCGGCAGCTTCTTGGTCTCGTGGTAGGTGAGGACGGGAGGTACCTCCGGTGCGGGGGAGAGCCCGGAGGAGAGGTTCCTCAGGGAGACCTGGCTAAAACACTCAGAAAACAAGGGTTAGGAGGCCCCCAAAGTGATTTTCTGGGGGCGAACCTCCGACGCCCAAATCAGTGCTTAGAGAAAGAGAATGGTGTAGTAATAAGCACAAGAGGCGTTTGCCTGGCAGAGATCCTTCTATGGGTTGGAGGGAAGACCCTTCAGGCGGAGAGAGGAGAGCGTCCTCCATTTTCCAGCCTTTCTGTCCCTTTTTTCTCCTCCACAAGAGAGCCCAGCCCCCATTTTCTGTGACCATTTTCCTTGTATAAAAGAAGGGGGTGACCCCTTTGGATTATGACACGTGTTCGACACGTGTATGGTCGGATGGTGTACTTCTGGGTGCGGAGGACCCTAGCCACCTGTAGGCTCCTCGGGCCACGAGCTGTAGCCCTTCATGACAGGACATCAGACTGCGACAGCGTGCAAGAGCGTGCCTGAAGGTGGTGTATTAGAGCATGCTTGAAGGTGGCGTATCAGAGCATGCCTGAAGGTGGCGTGTCGGAACGTAAGTGACCAGAGTGTCAGAGACTCCTTAATTGCTCTTACCGTACAACCGAGGTCTCTCTGGTCGATGTCTTACTTCAGGATGAGGGGCGTTCTCCCTGAGTCAGGCTGGTACTTCGGCAGTTCCATCTTCGAGGGGCTTTCTCCTACGGAGGGTGGTCGGTCGTTCTCCCCCGAAGCTGGTTTGGTCACCGTCCCTAAGGAGGCGATAAGTTGGTTCCCGAAGTTGGCTTTGGCGTGCTACCGAGGTCGTATGCCCCAGGTGTATGACTTCCTTTACTCCGGAGTCCTTTCCGAGGTAGCAGACCTCAGGTGTCTGTCTCCCCCTTTCCCGTGGTTGGTAGGTGGTCAGGGTGATAGCACTTTGGCTATCAGCCACCTTTTGCTGAAAGACCTTTCTTCTGAGCTCGGCCGTTTTTGTGTTTGTCAACTAGGTCGAGCTTAGTTCTCAATCCGAGGTTGTTTCCTCTTTCATCGAACACCTGTATTCTGACCGATGGCCGTACTATTTCAACAGGGAAATGGCCTCTGTACTGGAGATAAGCGAGAAAGGTGTCTCCCCCGTGACCCATCGGGGAGTTGTTCGATAACTCCTTGGTACAGTAGGATGTTTTGCTAGCCATTTTCCCTTTGCTTCCCCCAACCTCTTTTACAGTCCCTCTTTTATAGCTCTGTTGGCTACCTCTACTTGTCTATTGCTCTGGGGCTGAGCTAGTGGGGCGAAGTGCATTTTTATTCCAAAGTTGGTGACGAATTCTTGGAATCCCTCGTTCATAGACTGGGAACCATTATCGGCCCTTATCATCGTCGGTATGCTAAATTTGCACATCATATTCTTCTAGATGAACTTTTGTATATTTTTTACCGGAATGGTTCTAGGGGTTCTGCCTCATCCCATTCAGTGAAGTAGTCCACTACTATTTACGCAGGACTTCACTCCTTTGGGTGTTGTCAGGAGTGGCCCGGTGAGGTCTATGCCCCATACTTCAAAGAGGCAAGGGTATTCTTCCGGGGTTATCCACTTCGAAGGCAACTTTTGGGTGCTGGTGTGTCCCTGGCAATTTTCACACCTCCTGGACGAATTGTCCTACACCCTTTTTACCAATACATCTCTGTAACGGACATGCGTACCTTTGCCGGTATAATTCCTCCTCAATTAGGGAATATCGTCCGGAACGTCTTCGCACTTTCTGCCACTTTGTGAGGATTTTTGGGACTCTCTACTACTAAATACCTCTTTGTAGGGTCTTTCCACCCTTTGTCCAAGGTTGCTATACTCAGCGTTGCCACGCTCAGATGGCCCAACACTTTGGTAACCACATTTGATTGCTCTGGTGGCCTCTCTGCCCTCAGGCTCCTGAAGGGCTACTTAAGCGTCCTGATGTTCTTCGCTCAGGGTTCCAAGGAGTTTCCACTCTAGATCTACCTTTGCTCGATTTCCCTCGTTGGTTTCAGCATTTTCTACTTCTAGGATTTCAGCAATGAAGTCTGCCAGTGCCTAAGCTTTTATTGCCCTTCTAGGCTTGTACGTGATGCAGTATCCTCCGAACTCGATGCACCCTTTCGATGATCTTCCCAAATGCTCTACTCTTTTCATGACGTCGCGCAAAGGCGAGTTAGTCTGGACAGTGGTAGCGTGACCTTGAAAATAGAGTCATAGCCTTCTTCCTACAAATAGCAAGGCGTAGATGGCTTTTTTGGGGTAATGGGCATATGCCCTTGTTGCTGAGGAGACGGCAACTTTTCCTTGGCTGCAGAACTCCTTCGACGGGGAGCTCGGGGTTGTTTTGACCCTGCTTCTCCCGCAGGTTACGTTCTAAAGGGTATGTTTCCCGTCGAGGACTCATGTTCGTTGATCTCTACTTCCGAACTGCCGTGAGTTGACGTGGGATCCTTCTCCCGATGAGGTACTGGTCAGGAGGGCCTTCGGCTCGAATTTGGCTGCAGCCATCTTCGGTCTAACTGCTGCATCATTCCAGCCATGACAGGGCATGGGATCTCACACAGGAAGCTTATGGTAGTAGTCAGAGGACGTTCGTCCTCGGGCACGGAAGTCCCTGCTGCGTGGATGGGGACCTCAGAAGTCCCTTGTCCTTAGAACACTGAGTTTTAACAACGACGACCTGGGAGTGATTTCTCACAGACGGGGCCAAATGATGCCCATCGGCATCTCCACTGTGTGTCATGGTGAATGCAGCAGGTGCTTCCGTAGGTGCAAGTGAGTTCAGATGATGGCCGGCAGCATGATCGTTGGGTGGTGCAGCGAAGCTGAGCATGGCTTCCTGTACAGGAGAGCGCCCGAAACGGCATTCCTCAGGAGGACCTGCCTGAAACGCTAAGAAAACAGGGGTTAGGAGGACCCCAGAGTCTTTTTCCGGGGAGGAGCCTCTGATGGCCAAGTCAGTGCTTTGGGAGAGGTAGAGAGAGAGCAGCAAGTACAAGAGAATCTTGCCTGGCCATGTTTTCTTTTGAGGGCTGGAAGGAGAGGATTCAGAGCGGAGAGAGGGGAGAGATCCCCCTACCTGTGACCATTCCCCTAGTATATATAGGAGGGAGTAGGCCCTTCAGATTGCAGCACGTGTATGGATGAATACCGTCCGTACTTCTGGGTGTGAGGGGCCCCTAGCCGCCTACAGGCTCCTTGGGCAACAAGCTACGATAATCATAGCCCTACATGACAGGACGTAGGCAGTAGCGGGGCATCAGAGTGTCTGCGAGGGCGGCGTGTAGGGTGTACGGGCATAACGTCAGAGGCTCATTGATGGCTCCTGCCGTACCTCCGAGGTCCCCTTGGTTGATGTCTCACTTCGGAGTGAGGGACGTTTTCCCGGAGTTGTAGTGGTTCTTCTGGGTATTCCCTTGCTCCAAAGTTAGCCCTTCGGGGGGCTTTCACCTGCAGAAGGCGACTAGCACTTCTTCCCGAAGCTAACTCGGTCACCCTCCCAATGGAGGTGATATGCTAGTTTCCCGAGGTTGGTATTGGCGGGCTGGCGAGGTCGCGTGCCTCAGGCATTTGGCTCCTTCCTTTTTGGTGTCCTTAGGTGTTTGGGCGATATCATTTTGGCTATCACCACTGAAGGCATCAAGGAAGCTCAGGAGTCCATATTCAGCGGTTGAGTCTACCAACTGATCTATTGGCAGGAGAGGATACGAATCCTTGGGGTAAGCATCATTTACATTTTGGAAGTCGATGGACATTCGGAGCTTGTCGCTCCCTTTTTTTGTGGCGATAACCACATTGCTTAGCCATTCGGGGTATTTGACCTCCCTGATTACGCTCACATCTAGCAAGTGCCGGACTTCAGTTTTGATGAAGTTGTTCTTGTGTGCTGAGAAGCTTCACTTTTTTTGGCGAAAAGGCTTTGCCTCTGTGCTCACTTTAAGGCTATGCTATATTATGCGAGGGTGTACCCCAGGCATGTCTTTCGGCGAGTAGGCAAACATATCTTTATTCTTTAGCAGGAAAGGTACAAGTTTTTCCTTGTCACATTCGGCCAATTTTTTCCCTATTCGGTGTATTTCGGCATGGGACAAGCTCTATGTCTTCTGTTTCTATTTTCTCAGAATCTTCTGTTCCTTCTGTTAGTATTGTGCCCAAAAAGCCAATCATGAGATGATTGTATTTTTGCACATTGAGTCATGATATTTTATTGAGGCATTAATCCAGCAATTATGTTTGTTGTTTTGTTTCTGCGTAACGTAATAAGCATAATTGTAACCCTAGAATAATGATATTCTTAAACGTCCCTAGTCTAGTATTATTGTGGAGCGGGTTGCAATAATACATAATGACTAGCATATGTGGAGACTAATATGAGATATCTAGTCTACATATGGGTACAAGTTGGAGAACTTGTGTACTGGACCGACCCACCATGAGAACACTTCATGGATCGTTATATGAGTGTCATAAGTGATTCTCATAGTGATCATGGTATATGTAGTCCTTCGACCTAAGATCAACAAGGTTCCCTACATGTGAGTCACATACTTTGATACTTTCCTTTGTTGCTCGTAACTGAGTGAACTTGAAGGAGGTCATTGGGTATGTCACATATCATGCGGAGGGATTTGTATGATCAAGATGGGATTTGTCCCTCCTATGTAACGGGAGTGATATCTTTGGGCCCCTTGATAGAGTGAGACTTAGAAAATGCATGGCCATGCTTCGATGAGTTGATATATGATATCAATGTCGTCAGTTTAAGTTGGTCTACTCGGTAATCAAGAAACCAAAGATTGGGCTATACGAGAGTGACACATTCCATGTCTCGTGCTTAGTCTTGATATCTTGGACAAAGGGACAATGGCATATATCGGTGATGATCATAAAGGTTTAGTCGATTCACCGACAATCTTGTCACTTGGGTAGCAATGATGTGTTGCTAGACACCGCTCATTGCTTATGATCATAAATGTGATTTATGATCATTGCCAACATGGCAAGAGCCTATTGGGTCGCACACATAGAGCTATTTGGATCATTAGAGTGCATGGGCTAATTATTTGGGTTATGGTTTCACTTTAATTTCGTATTAATAATGGGCCAAGGAGTTGAGCCATTATTAAGCCCGAAATTAAATCCTAATTGGATTAGGGCTTTGAAACCCATTAGGCCTGGAAGTTGAGTCTCACTATAAATACAACTTTTAAGTGAGAAATTCGCAGGTCTCCTTGCCCTAGCCTCCCAAAAGGACAGCCACACTCTTCTCTTGCAATTCCTTGGAGGACGCAAGCTAGCACTGCGTGCGCAAGAGAAACGCATCTGCCGGGACGTGGTGGAAGCGTGGTGATCCCGAGAGGCTCGTGTGGATACCATAGAGAGCCTGAACACGTCAACTGTTCAGGTTTTGTGATTCGACTCTACAGTTGAGTGAGAGATCTCAACCGAAAATTAGGTATGAAATTTTCGAACACCCGGTTTACCCCGTTTCACTTGGATCCTGGAGGGTTTCGGTTAAATTCCGCTGCGCTGTTTGGCTCCCGAAACCCAACACCTTCTCCTTTTGACTCTTCTGCGAGTGCGGCCTTCATTTTCGTAGTCTACGTGCAGTTTTTCACCGGGGCTCTCCTCGCTTTGACAAACACCTTCCTCACCTCCCCCTGGTCAATGAAGATCTCAGCATCTCCATCCTTGGTGGCGAAGGTGATAGTTAGGTACTTTACATCTAGGAGGATGTGGAGGTTCCCTTGCGTTTGCCTCCCAAGAATGGCGTTATATGACGAAGGGACATCTATGACACTGAACCTTGTCATTGTAGAGGCAAACAGCTCGTCTTTGTTGTTTATTGAAGTTCCCCTTAGCATCAAGGGAAGATCAATCCTGATGCCCGATGGCTTCATCGTTGAGGGTCATGTTGAATGGTGGAGAGACTTCCTGCGAGGAAGAACGCCTAGAGGCCAGATCGATGACGGAAGTGTGCCTGAGAAACATAGAAAAAGTGGGTCAGGAGGTCCCCGGGGTGTTGTTCCGGGGAGGAGCCTCCGATGCCCAAGTCAGCAATGCTGAAAAAAGGTGAAGGAAATAGCACTAAGAGGCTTAGTGGACTCGCCTGGTAGTGCTTTCTCAGAGAGGGAGAGTCGGATAGTCTGTCAGCCCCTTTGCCAAGGCTTGTTTCCCGGTATTTATAGGAATGTCTAGCCTGTTCAGATCGTGACACGTGTTCGGTCGGATGTTCTCTGAATTTCTGGACGTAGGGGACAAGTAGTTGGTGGTAGTCTCCTTGAGCCCTGAACCGAGACAGGCAGTGACGTGACCTGAATGGTGTCAGCGTGTCAGACCGCCATTTGGGGCGGTCTGTAGTGTTAGTGGGCGACATGTCAGAGGCTCCTTAAATGTTCCTGCCGTACTCCCGAGGTCCCTGGGCGAGGTCGTCCTCAGGTACGGACGATGCCTCTTCGGGAAACATGCTCGTAGTTCGGGGGTTCCCATATTCAGGAGTTCCGCCTTCGGGGAGATCGTGTTCGGCCCGCTATAGCTGGTGCCTCTTTTCCAAAGGCGATCTGCTTAATACCTCGGGGGGTTAGTAGTATCCTCAAGTTTCCTGGCGTGCCGAGCTCGAGTTCTTCGGCTTCGCTCCCGAGGTGTGTAATCCCACCTTTTCCCGGGCAGCGTCAGGTTTCCTGGCCGTTCTTTCGGCAGGGAGTTCGGCCAGATAGAGGCGGTAGCCCTTTGGCTATCACATGCCCCCCCTTTGGAAAGCCGAAGTGATGACTTCGGTTTTGCACTCTTTCCGAGGATGCTCATTGGGAGTCCATAGGGAATAACACCTGTGCCGAAGATACACTTCTTGCCCGAAGTCATGGGCTGTTCGGCCATAGGCTGTCTTTTGGTGTCTTCGAGACAACCTGCTTCTTACCTTGTGCAGGTCTGCACAGCGTCGCGCCTCATGACCAGACGTGTCAGTCCGAGCGGCGCGTCCCAGCTTTTTAGGGATGTCAGGCGACGTGTCCCCTATTTTCGGGAGGAGGCTGACACGTGGCATGCTGTCATTGGAGGAGAGTCGCGTCGGTTTCAGAGAGCACGTCTTTTTGGGTTCCGGGAGCAGTTATGGCGATGGTTCGCCTTCAAAGGGTACTTATGACGACGTTTCGGTTACCCACCCTCGTCCTATAAATAGGCGTTTTCACCATAAGTCCCTTTTGTTTTTGCTTCTGCTCTCTTCCCTGTTCTACCACTGTTTTTCATGCTTTTTCTTGCTTTTTGCGGCGGGGCTTTTTTAATCAGATCTTTTTTCCGGCAACCTTTCACGACGGCGTCCTTCGATTTTGGCAAGTCGTTTGGTGGGTTTTCTGTTTTTCTAGAGTTTTCTTGATTCCTGAAGTTTTTTCTGGAAGTTGGTTTCTTGCCTTTCTTCAAACTCATTTTTCTGTCCAAAAAATGCCTATCCCTGAGAGTTGGCAGCCTCTTTTATCTCATCCCTGTTGCACCACCCCCGAAAAACTAGAGAAGTGGAAGAAAAAATTCTTTCTTCCCTCATATGCCATCACCAGGCTACCACGGGCTGACCACTATGCTTTTTCAAACCATAGTAATGAGGTTACCATTTTTCGAGCCCAGCTGGAGGCCGGACTTCGGTACCCTCCTCCGAAGATGGTTTGCGACTTTTGCCAATTTCATGGTATTGGCGTGAACCAGCTTCCACCGAACTCGTACTGCTACTTTAACGCCTTTCTCTGTATGTGTGGCGTGTTCGGGATAAAACCCCATTTTGTGATTTTTATGCAGTACTATAAGCTCTTTGTGGTCCCGAAGGGTGGCTTCTATTTCATGCTACCTCGGGGATCCGGGAGCAAAAAATATATGTTCACCTTTGCCACAAAGGACAGTTGGCGAGGGTGGCAACAGAAATTTTTCTTCCTGAAGATGGATGAGGCCTGGTCGCATGTTCCGACCAAGTGGGCTCGGGGGAGGCTAGATGTGGACGTCGTTGATCCGAGGATACTGCTGACTCCAGAGTTGGCTCCCGTATTCGCGGACTTCGACGGGCGTATTCGCGCCGTCTCCGACTGGGGTCCCGAGGTCTCCTCGCGTTCCCTCTATCCCTTCCCCATTAACTGGAGGTTGATGACCGAAGAAGTCCTTCGGGAGTTAGGGGTGGTGAAGGATCACGAGACAGACCTCGAGATGCCGCCTCCTGCCATCGCCGGGGAGGATTCCTGGTTGGTGCAGCTCCTTCAGGAGGAAATCTCTTTCGAAACGTTTTTCGAAAGTAAGTTGTCTTCTATTCCCTTGTAGTTTGTTTCTCGGACTTATGCTGATGTCTTTTTTGTTTTTCAGAGATGGGCGACGGGACTGCTGCGTTCTACAAGTCCCTTTTCTCCGGCCAGGTGGAGAAGGGCGAACAAACAAAGAAAGCGGTTTCCCGAAGGCGGAAGACCACTGGTGCTGGGCCTTCGGCTAAGAGGGTGAAAAAGACCAACCTTCCTCCTCAATTGGAAACTCTTGAGTAGGTAAGTGAGGAGCCTGAGGTTGCCGAAGTTCCGGCGCCCGAAGTCCTTACCGAAGTGCCTCCTGAGAGCCCTACCGCCTCGCAGGCCCCTCTTGATGCCGCGGTAGAGGTTCCTTCTGCCGAGGAGCGGCGTAAAAGGAAAGGCAAGGATATTTCCATTGAGGAGCCCCAGGACTCCGAGGATACAGTTGCTGAGGTACCGCCAGGTTCGTTTCTTTCGGACGAAGTGTAATAATGCTTTTTACTTTGCCAAAATCTCCTTTGTTTTGACCAGCTTCTCGTTTTTCGTTCAGGGGAGTTACTTACCCCCTCTTGGGCGGCGGAACACGCCCGGAGGCGATCCCTCCGTGATGCCAAAGTCCCGCAAGGGAAAATCCCCAAAGAGCCTTTCTGGACGTTCACGGAGGACATGAACTTGTTCTCCGAGGACTGTCCTCAAATGGCGAAGGAGATCTCAAAGGGGGTGCTCACTGATGCCTCCTTCAGGGCTATTGCGGCAGCCCACCCGGGTGATGACACCCTTGCTGTGAAAGTTACCGAGCATGCTACTCAGGTATGCTTAACACCTTTTCCCCATTATTCCTGAGTGTTTTTGACTCTTACTGATCTTACGTTTACCTTTCTGCAGCTGCTGGGGTATGCCGGTTACCTCCGAGTTTGGGTGGCCAGGCAGTCATCTTTCCGAGCTTCGGCCTTAGAGGCCTTAGAAAAAACAAAGGCCATGTGCTCGGAGTTGGCCCTCAGAAACCAACAGCTGGCAGATGCTTCAGAGAGAGAAGTTGCTGCCCTTCGGGAGGAGTTCCGAAAGGAAAAGGAAGATCTTTCAAGGGACTCCTCCCAGAAGATTTCTGAGCTCGGCGAGCAGGTGGCGGGAACGCTTGCTGCCAACGAAGCGCTTCTACAAGATAAGTCAAAATCTGACAGTCTTATCCTGTCGTTGGTGGCTGAGAAAAGCGCGCTGCTCACCCAGATAGAGTCTTTGAAGGAGCCTGAGAAGAAGAAAAAGAGGAAGGCGCTGAACAAGGAGGTTGCGGATCTGAAGGAAGAGCTCGAGGATCTTGAGATCAAGAAAAATGAATCTGATCAAATGTCGAAGGTCACCTTCCAGGACGGCTTTTGCCTTGTTCGGCATCAAGTCCTTCAGAGGTTCCCAGATCTGGACCTCTCTTTTTTGGAAGCTTTGAACATTCCCGAGGGTCCTCGTGGTCTTGGTCGAAGATCGAGTACCTGAAGCTGCCTCCTTCGATTACTGCGCCAAAAAAGGGAGCAGAAACTGGTGCCTCTCGGGCTGCCGAGGACTCTTAGGGTATTCTAAGGGCTTGGCCCCCTTTTTTTTCCTTTCATATTTCTGTGCTGCTTCTTCGGGCATTTTGCCTTTGTAAGTTTACTTTTAATGGAAGATCTTTCTTGGTTAAGCTTCTTTAGTATGATTTTGTGTTCCCATTGTCCCGAGTATGTTCGCCTCAAGAGACTTTTTTGGAAAGCCAGCAAAAAATGTATCTAAGTCTTTTTTTAGGGTCTTTTTCCTTTTGTTCCGAACACGTTCGTTCAAGGAACTTCAGAAATTCTGCTCTGGGCTTTTTGTGGTGGGTACCTTTGCGGAATTCTGACTTGCACAATTCGGTATACTTGAGAATTTCTCTGTACTTAGAATATATTTTTTGTACGACAGAATTCTTCTGTGGGATACTTTCCCTTAAGCGTAAAATTTTTTCAAGGCGTCTGCGTGCCAAGTATTTTTCAATTCTATGCCTTCGGCGTTGCCAAGTCTGTACACGCCCTTTCGTACTTCGGCAAGAACCAGATAAGGTCCTTCCCAGTTCGCGCGAAGTACTCCGTGGGATGGCCTTTGAGGTGCAAAATCAGCCTTTCGGAGAACGAGGTCCCCCTTCTTGATTTCTTTTGGCCTGGCCCGTAAGTTTATAGCCGCGGCCACTCTTTGCTGAAAAGCTTTTCTTCTTAGTTCGGCTATTTCTCTGTGTTCGCCGACGAGGTCAAGCTTGGTTCTTAAGCCGAGGTTGTTTCCTTCTTCATCAAATACTTGCACCCGTACTGATGGTCGGACTATCTCGATTGGGATAATGGCCTCTGTACCGAAGATGAGCGAGAAGGGAGTCTCCCCTGTGGCTCTTCGGGGCGTCGTTCGGTAGCTCCATAATACGCTTTGGAGTTCTCCCGGCCATTTCCCTTTTGCTTCCCCTAATCTCTTTTTTAGGCCATCTTTTATGGTCCTGTTAGATACTTCCACCTGCCCGTTGCTTTGGGGGTGAGCTACTGGGGCGAAATGCATCTTTATTCCGAGGTTGCTGATAAATTCCTGGAATCCTTTGTCTATGAACTGGGAACCATTATCAGCTACTAGCACCCTCGGTATACCGAATCTGCAGACAATGTTTTTCCATACGAACTTCTGCACTTCCCTTGCCGAGATAGTTGCCAAGGGTTCCGCCTCAACCCATTTGGAGAAATAATCTACTGCTACTACACAGAACTTCATGCCTCCGGGCGCTGTGGGTAGTGGCCCAACAAGGTCTATACCCCAGACCGCGAAGGGCCAGGGGTAGTCGGCTGAAGTTACCATTTCCGAGGGTGCCCTCTGGATGTTCGCGTGTCTCTGGCAACTACCACATTTCCGGACGAACTGCCTTGCGTCCTTTCTCAGGGTAGGCCAGAAGTATCCTTGGCGGAGTATTACTGCTGCAAGGGCGTCGGTTCCAATGTGTGAACCACACATACCTTCGTGAACTTCCTCGAGGATCATTTCAGTGTCCTCTTCGTCCACGCATCTCTGCAGTGGATTCGTGTACCCCTGCCGGTACAACTCTTCGCCAATCAGGAAGAACCGACAGGAGCGCCTTCGTAACTTCGCAGCGTCGCCGGGGTCCTGGGGTAGCACGTTTTCTGCGAGGTATCTTTTTATTGGATATTTCCATCCTTTTCCCGAGGTTGCTATGCTTAACACTGAGATGCTCGAATGTTCTAGCAACTCGGTGTATGTTTTTGATTTCGCCAAGCAATCTGCCTCAGTGTTATTCCGCCGAGGTACGTTTTCGATTTGTACGGCGTCAAACTCTTGGATGAGTCTTGCTACCAACTCGTGATACTTTGCCAAGGTTGGGTCCTTCGCCCCGTAGTCTCCGGCCGACTGCCGAACTACTAGCTGGGAATCGCTGTGAGCTTTCAAGTTTCTGATGCCAATTTTTCTGGCCAAGCGCAATCCTGCTACAAGGGCTTCATACTCGGCCACATTGTTAGTGACTCTGAAACTAAATTTGATGGCCTTCCTTACCTCTAGGCCTTCGGGACCTCTGATAATTACCCCGGCTCCCTGGTGTTCGGACCCCGAGGCTCCATCAACATGCAAGGTCCACTCCGGCTCACCTTTGTTGGGATCTAAATGGCTATCCTCAGTGGCGGGTATTTCAGCGATAAAATCTGCCAATGCTTGAGCTTTTATGGCCTTCCGAGGTTCATAGGTTATATCGTGCTCGCCGAGCTCTATGCACCACTTGGAGAGCCTCCCCGAATGGTCAACTCTCCTCATGACATCCCGTAGTGGTAAACTACTTCGGACGATGATGGGGTGAGCCTGGAAGTATGGTCGCAGCCTTCTCCCTGCAAGCACCAAGGCGTATATAGCTTTTTGCAGCAGAGGGTACCTGACTTCGGCGCCATGCAGGGATTTGCTTACATAGTAGACCGGCCATTGCTTTGGGCCTTCTTCTTTTACGAGGACCGAGCTTACTGCTTTTTCCGTGACTGCGAGGTATAGTACGAGGGGCTCCCCTTCGCGAGGTTGTCGCAGAGTCGGCAGGGTGGCCAGGTAGATTTTGAGTTCTTCCCAGGCTTTTTGGCAATCTTTATCCCAGGGATGATCATCCCTTCCAAGGTTGCACTCCTTTTTTGTTGCCTTAGTGAGGATTTTGAAGAAAGGTCGACACCGATCCCCGTACCTGGAAATAAACCTGCTAAGAGAGGTTATTCTTCCAGTGAGTCTTTGCACATCTTTCACTGTGGCAGGAGTTCGGAACTCGAGTAGAGCCTTGATTTTTTCCGGGTTGGCGTCGATGCCTCTTTCGGATACCATGTACCCAAGGAATTTTCCCGAGGTTACCCCGAAGATGCACTTTTCGGGATTGAGGCGGATCCCGAAGGTTCTGAGCTTTTGGAAGGTTTCCTCTAGATCTGCAACATGGCTGCCAGGTGTCTTGCTCTTGACTATCATATCGTCAACATACACTTCCATGTTTCTCCCCATTTGGTCCATAAAGACTTTGTTCATTAATCTTTGGTAGGTGGCTCCTGCATTTTTGAGCCCGAAGGGCATCCTGACGTAGCAGTATGTTCCTCCCTCGGTGATGAAGGCGGTTTTTTCTTCATCTTCGGGGTCCATTCTTATTTGATAGTAGCCACTGAAGGCGTCTAGGAAGCTTAGGAGTCCATATTCAGCGGTTGAATCTACCAGTTGGTCTATTGGTGGGAGAGGGTATGAGTCTTTCGAGCAAGCGTCGTTTAAATTTCTGAAGTCAATGCACATCCGGAGCTTACTGTTGCCTTCTTTTGTGGCAATGACCACGTTGCTTAACCATTCAGGGTACTTGACCTCCCTGATGACTTTAGCATCTAACAGGCGCTGGACTTCGGTTTTGACAAAGTTGCTCTTATGGGCTGAGATGCTTCGTTTCTTTTGCCGGACGGGCTTTGCATCCGGACTTACTTTGAGGCTATGCTGTATTATGCTAGGGTTTACCCCTGGCATGTCTTTCGGCGAGTAGGCAAACAGGTCTTTATTCGTCAGTAGAAAGGATACAATATTTTTCTTGTCTCCTTCGGCCAAGCTCTTCCCTATCCGGGTAGATTGTCCTGGGACAAGTTCTACTGCTTCCTTTTCCGCTTTCGCGAGATCTTCTTCTTTGCTCTTCTCCGGCATTTTTGCCTCTATTGCTTGTGTAAAGTTATTTGTCGGTGCTTTTCGTGCTTTTACAAACACCTTTCTTACTTTGGCTTGATCTATGAAGATTTCTGCGTCTCCATCCTTGGTGGCGAATGTGATAGTCAAATATTTCACATCAGGGCGGATATGCAAGTTTCCCTGTGTTTGCCTTCCGAGGATGACGTTGTAGGCAGAAGGAACGTCCATGACAATGAACCTTGTCATTATGGAAGCATATAAGTCAGCTGCTCCATCTGTTGAAGTTCCCTTCAACATCAGGGGGAGATCGATCATTCCGAGGACGGGCAGCTCGGAGGGTCCAACCCCGAAAGTGGGCGAGGTGACAGGTTTGAGCTTGCTGGCGTGGATGCCTAAGTTCAGCAGTAAATGAGAAAATAGGACGTCAGCGTTTGATCCATCATCAAGCAGCACTCTTTTGACGTCCCAGTTCCCTATTCTTACCATGATCAACAGTGGATCGTCATGGGGAAAGATGACGGTGGATCCATCCTTGCGGGCCAGTTTCTTTGTTGGATTCTGATATTCCATGACCGCGATCTCTCTGACCTTCTGCTTTCTTTCCGAGGATGGGAGCCCTGTGGTGATTGTTTGTATTACCCCTGCCGGAGGTGGGGGGCGCCTTTTCGGACTTCGGTTCCTTCGTCTGTCGGAGTCATACTCCTCATCTTCGGCCCTTTCTTCCTCGTCTTTTTTCCTTTTTGGAGAAGGCATCCGCAGATATTTCCGAAGTTGGCCTTGTTTGATTAGCGACTCAATGTACTTCCTTAACTGGAAGCAATCTTCGGTGTCGTGGCCGTGGTCGCGGTGAAACTGGCAGAACTTCTTGATGTTTTTCTTGTTATCGGCGGTCATGGCCCTCGGTCGCCGAATCTGCGTCCCTTGCCTTTCCAATGTCATGAGGATGTTAGCCCGCGTGGTGTTGAGGGGTGTGAAGGTTGGGGGTTTCCTTCCCCGCATCCTCCGGGGTCGACCTGCTTGTTCAGTTTGGTGCCGTGCTTGTCGGTCGGGCCCTTCGGCGTGGGGATAATCGGACTTCGGGACAGCCATTCTCAGCTCTTCGGCCGTCATGTGCTGTTCAGCCCTTCGGTAGAATTCTCCGAGGGTGTCCGGGGGGTCCTTTGAGAACTCGTAAAACAGCTGTGAGTCTCACCGAAGGCCCCGTGTCATGGCAAGGATGCGTATTTCTGGCCGGAAGTCAGGGACGCTCAGAGCTTCCCTGTTAAACCTTTCGACATAGTCTCGGATGGTTTCTCCGTTTCTCTGCTCTATGTCGACCATCTGAACATGCATCTTCGCCGTTAACCGGCTTCCAATGAATTGCTGTGTGAATGCCGTAGACAACTCCTGGAATTCAGTAATGGTTCCTGGAGGCAATGAGTTATACCATGCAGTTGCTGGCCCTGTGAGGGTGACTTCGAAGCACTTGCACATAGTGGCGTCATCGGCGCCATGCATTATCATGTTGCGCCGGTATTTGGTCAGATGGGCCTGTGGATCCATTCGGCCATCGTAAATCTCCAGCCAAGGTACCCTGAAGTCACCTGGCATGGCTGCCTCAACGACGGCCTGAGTGAATGGGGAGTCATCTTCACAGAAGGTCCCCGTTAATCTGGCCCAGACAGGTTTTCTGGCCACTTGTTTTTCCACCCTGTCTAGCCGTGCTAGTATCCTCTTCATGAGGATCGTGACGTTGGGCCCTTCCTCTGGGGAGAGAGATCGCCGGGGCCTTTTCGGGGAGCGAGTTCGGCGGTGAGGAGACTGAGACCTTGCCTCAGGCGACGAACTCCTTCGCTGTGAGACTTTCGGTCGCTTGGATCCCGCTAGTCCCAAAGGCCGTTTTCCGAGGGGTACGTCTTCAGTAGAAGATTCTTCGCGCGGGTTTCCGCTTCCTGAACTGCGGTGGGCCGACTTGGGGCTTCTCTCCCGAGGGCGTATTGGCGAGGGAGGTTTTTGGGCCTGAGCCTGTTGCGGCCACCTTTGGTTCATCTGTTGCGTCATTTCTGCTATAATAGAACGTTGAAAGTCCTGTAGGAACCTCATAGTGGTGACTAGGGGTCGGTCTTCCTCGGGCGCAGAAGTCCCAGGGGGTGTTTGCTCAGGAGCAGGTTGGTTCTCAGGTGCGGACGGGGACCTCGGGAGTCCCTTGTCCTTAGAACGCCGAGTTTCCATGACGGTGATCTCAAAGCGGTTTCCCACAAATGGTGACAAATGATGCCCGGTGGCTTCATCGTTGAGGGTCATGTTGAATGGTGGAGAGACTTCCTGCGAGGAAGAACGCCTAGAGGCCAGATCGATGACGGAAATGCGCCTGAAAAACTCAGAAAAAGTGGGTCAGGAGGTCCCCGGGGTGTTGTTCAGGGGAGGAGCCTCCGACGCCCAAGTCAGCAATGCTGAAAGAAGGTGAAGGAAATAGCACTAAGAGGCTTAGTGGACTCGCCTAGTAGTGCTTTCTCAGAGAGGGAGAGTCGGATTGTCTGTCAGCCCCTTTGCCAAGGCTTGTTTCCCGGTATTTATAGGAATGTCCAGCCCGTTTAGATCGTGACACGTGTTCGGTCGGATGTTCTCTGAATTTCTGGACATAGGGGACAAGTAGCCGGTGGCAGTCTCCTTGAGCCCTGAACCGAGACAGGCAGTGATGTGACCTGAATGGCGTCAGCGTGTCAGACCGCCGTTTGGGGCGGTCTGTAGCGTTAGTGGGCGACATGTCAGAGGCTCCTTAAATGTTCCTGCCGTACTCCCGAGGTCCCTGGGCGAGGTCATCCTCAGGTACGGACGATGCCCCTTCGGGAAACACGCTCGTAGTTCGGGGGTTCCCTTATTCAGGAGTTCCGCCTTCGGGGAGATCGTGTTCGACCCTCTATAACTGGTGCCTCTTTTTCAAAGGCGATCTGCTAATACCTCGGGGGGGTTAGTAGTATCCTCAAGTTTCCCGGCGTGCCGAGCTCAAGTTCTTCGGCTTTGCTCCAGAGGTGTGTAATCCCACCTTTTCCCGGGCAGCGTCAGGTTTCCTGGCTGTTCTTTCGGCAGGCAGTTCGGCCAGATAGAGGCGATAGCCCTTTGGCTATCAAATCCAGCTGAGGACAGGGAGTTTAGACGATCCCACTCTAAAATTAGGGGAAGTGACGAACTTGAGGTCGCTACTTGATATACCCAAACTCGGTAGCAGGTGTGAGAATAAGACATCCACATTTGAACCATCATTAAGTAGTACTCTCTTGACGTCCTAGCTTCCTATCCTTGCCATAACCAGTAGCGGATCATCATGAGGAAATATGACGGTGGACCCATCTTTCAAGCTTTTTTGATGGGTTCCCATATTCCATCACCGAAATCTCCCTGGCTTTCCTTTTCATTTCTACCGATGGCAGTCCTGTTGTGATCGTTTGTATCACTCCTGCCGGGGGTGGTGGACGCCTTTTTGGAGTTCGGTTCCGGCATCTGTCGGAGTCATAATCCTTGTCATCTCTTTTCCCCTCCTCTTCTCTTCTTCCCTTTGGGGAGGGCATCCGCAGGTAACATCAGAGTTGACCTTGCTTTATTAGGGATTCTATGTATTTCTTTAGTTGGAAGCAATCCTCGGTATCGTGCCCGTGGTCCCGATGGAATTGGCAGAATTTCTTAATATTCTTTTTGTTGTCCGAGGCCATGGCCTTTAGTTGTTGGATCTGAGTTCCTTGTCTTTCCATCGCCATAAGTATGTTCGTCCTTATGGTGTTCAGAGGAGTGAAAGCCAATGGTTTCCTTCCCTTAAGCATCCGAGGTCGTCCCCCTGATTCGGTTGGGTAGCGAGTTTGCTGGCTCGGCCCCTCGGTGCGAATGTGATCAGGTTTTAGGCCTCCCATTCTTAGTTCTTCAGCAGCCATGTGCTGCTCCGCCCTTCGGTAAAATTCACCGAGTGTGTCGGGGGGATCCTTGGAAAATTCATAGAACAACTGGGAGTCTCTTCGAAGTCCTCGTGTCATGGCTAGGATACGTATTTATAGCCTGAAGTCTGGAACACTTAAGGCTTCCTGGTTGAACCTTTTGACATAGTCACGAATGGTTTCTCCATTTTTCTGCATTATGTCAAACATTTGGACTAGCATCTTCGCCGTTGGCCGGCTTCCAATGAATTGCTGCGTGAAGGCAGTAGACAATTCTTGGAACTCCATGATGGTTCCAAGAGCCAGTGGGTTGTACCATGCTGTTGCTAGTCCAGCAAGGGTGACCTCAAAACATTTGGACAAGGTGGCATCATCAGCACCGTGTAATACCATGTTGTGCTTGTATTTGGTCAGATGAGCCTGGGGGTCAGTTTGGCCATCGTAGGCCTCCAAATGGGTACACGAAATTCACTCGGCATGGGTGCTTCGACCACCAAATGGTGATTCGTCTCCATTGAAAGTTTTTGACAACCTAGCCCAGACGGGCCAGCGAGGTAGCACTTGATGGTCAACAATGCAGAAGCCATGTTGGGATGAGGTCTTCATCATCTCGTCCACCTTTGGCTTCTTCTTCGCTTGGGCCTCCAACTCTTTCTAGTTTTTCTTCTTCCACTTTTTCAATTGCTCAACTTCAGCCATGAGTTGCATCTTCTTTGAAAGAGCTTAGGAAACCTTAGAATGCAGGTTGTGTTTCTCCTTTTGAAAAGTGTCCACGGAGGAAGTCTGGTCCATCAACTTCACTTTGAGGTTGGAAAACTTGGAGGACTAGTCATCAAGGAGGGCCTACTTGCTCTCTACTAGTTCTTGGGAAAGTTTTGCCAGCCTTTCCATAGAGATTTTCCTAAGTTCACCGTACTTGAGGCAACTACTTGCGAAAGCTTCCTTGGCCTTAGCCAAATTTTCCTCTAACTGACTTTGGACGAAGGTTTGTTTTGCTGACCATGCTTGGAAATACACTCTGTTACGGCCCTTCTAGTGGGAGGTAAAGACTTTAGAATTTAGTTTAGAAGTTTAATTTAAGTTTACCTAGCAAGAATTAAGAAGTTTGCCAAAGTTCACTAAGTTCCGACAAGAATAAACCTCTGAACTAAGTTCAGGGGCAAAATGGTAATTTTGCACCCTGAGTGGCCGGGACGAGTCCCGAGTGTTTTAAAATGAATTTTTAGAACTTAATTCTTAACCTTAACTCAAACTTGACCAATAGACAGCATTTTAATCAAGAACCGGTAAGTTTAAAGATGGGGGACTAAATTGTTTAAAACTTTAAACTTTGGTGGTTTGAGGGGTTAAGTGGAGTTTAAGAAGAGGGAAGAAGGGTTTGTGCTGCCATAACCCATTTTCCAGCTTCTCTACTCCATTTCTCTCTCAAATTGGACTTGGAATCAAGAGATTTTGGTGCCAAGAGGTGGCAATTCAAAGTATATAAGCTTGGAGAAGTGCATTTTCAAGCTTGAAATCATGTTTTTGAAGCTTGGAAGGATGTTTTTCTCCATCCCCTATTTTTGAACGAGGTAAGAGTTGTGTTCTTGATTGAATTCATGGTATTTGGTTGATTTGAAGCTTGGGTTTTGGTTAGGAGGCATGAATTTGATGTTTGGAGCTTTGTTTTTGGATTGGAACTTGTGTAGAACTTTGGGAGCTTGGTTGAACGAAAAGGGGCTTTGATTCTTGCTTGTTACTTGGAGTTGAAGGTAAGGGAGAAGTGTTTTTATGTTCATGGAATGCTATTGGCTTGGAATTGCTTGAGAAATTTGAGTAGTTTTTGGCTAAGGCATTGAGAAACGTTTTGGTGAATTATGGTGGACTAGCGGGATTGAGAGGAATTGTTTGATGTTACGATACATCATAGCTTAGCTTTTGATAGTTGGTTATGTTCTATGCAACATGTACTATGTGTGTATGAAATTTGGAGGCATTCCATGCATGTTTGATATGTGTGGGAAGTGTCCAAAGTTCATAGCAGTAAAATTGGGGTTTTCTGGGCATTTTGCAGGTTTGGCGACGCGTCGCCAATCCCCACGAGTTCCCACGACGCGTCGCCAATCCAGAAAAATGTTTCAGAACGTCGACAACTGTGGCGACGCGTCGCCAAGACAGCATTTGACACCCGGTTTTGTTTTCAGCATAACTTTTCGCTCGGGTGTCCGATTGAGGTGATTCAAGATTCCACTCGAAGCTAAGAGGGAGTACTATCACCTCAATGTTTTAAAAACACTTAAATTGTCTCAGTTTTAGATTTATGTTAACTCAAAGTGAAGGCAAGTTTTTAAGGAAACTATGTTGCAAATGAACATAATTAGCTACCACTAGTTCAGGTGAGAGGTTTAGAACCCTCGTCGGCCTAGCCGTGCCATAGCCACGAGGCCACGAGGCAAAACCTTGTTCATCTAGTCTACATCAACGAGGCCCTGCGGCCTAGTCTACAAAGTCCCACCATAATTCCCCTGCATAACAACTAGGTGAGAGGTTTTATGATTGTTTGTGGCTTGCTAAGGTTCACCCTTGGGCCGAGTGCCAGGTTGCTAAGTAGTTGCGCTTGGCCTGGTAAGGAGGACTACTTGAGGAGAGGTCTACGGACCTGGTTATATGCATATATACTAGTACCTTCATGCTATGTGAGCTCGCAGCCAGAGTCCTAGGTTTTTATTGCAGGTACATTGAAGACCCCTTGCTGAGAATTGTTGAATTCTCACTCCCTGTTTGTTATGTAGAGCCTGAAGTTGCTGGACCGGATAATCGTTGAGGATTATCACGGTAGTACCTTTTTGGTGTGTAAAGGTAAGGTAGTTAAGAAACCTTGAGTTTCTAGTTTGCCTAAGTGCTCAGTTGGTTTGTTGGTCAGGTAGCAGTACTAACTTGTTTCTTCCTTTGGCTGCAGAGCCTAGTAGCACTTGGCAGAGGATTTGTGAGACTCGCCACTAGGACGGGTGTCCAAAGTGGGAGCTAGGGTAAAGAGATCTCAGTAAAGTCTTGTATTTTGATACAGTACTTTCTTTTGCCTCCATAATCTATGTTATAAAGAGTCCTTGACTCAGGATTGTTCTTGGGTGGGAGCATTAGTTACTTCATTGTATGAATGCTTTCAGGAGTTGTTTATGTGTAGTTAACCACACAAATGTTGATTTTGATATGCTTTGGCAGTTTGTATATATTTGTGCAGAAATTACTCGGCCGAGTTCTTGTTTTAATCTTTTATGGTTTTAATAAACCAAGTCAAAGCATAAGAGCATACATATTGCATTTTTAGGTTAATCAACTAGTAGCATCGGATTTAATCCGCACACATACTCAGCTAGCCAATTACAATCCACCGTGAGGCAAACGCTCACAGGGTATCCCGGGCAGGGGCACGGCGGATCGTGTCAGTGTTTTTGGTATCAGAGCTAAGGGTTTATTTCATAGATATTGGAGGCTTAGACTGAGATCTAGTTTGGAAAGTCCAAGTGCTAGGAAGTTAGTACTGACCAACATCTGGGGATTGTTGTCTGGCTGTGGTTACATGTTACCATGGTTGACACTAGGTCGGGAGCATCAAGGGGAACTAGAGAACCTGGTGAGGGTTCTAAGAACCTGGTGAGGGTTCTAGTGACCCGGTTGTGGTGAGGCTGGATGAGATATCCAGGGTGCTACAGGGGTTGACAGAGACTATGGCTCAGGTGGCACAGGGTATGAATACCCTTGTGACAGAGATGTTCAGAGATTATGAGGACAGGGGTGCTGTCCAGGAGGAGGATGAACCACAACAGGAGCAGGAAAGGCATGCTGAGCCACAGCAAGTGCCTAGAGCTCAAGAACGCCGAAATCAAGTTCATGAGGAGGAAAGGGAACCAGAGATGATGGAGGCTCCAAGGAGGGGAGACACTCCACATCAAATGAGATTATTGGAGAAGTTCAAGACTGTTGATCCACCTAGCTTTGATGGGACCGGAGATCCTGACAGAGCAGAGGATTGGTTGTCCATTATTAACAGACTCTTCACTTGTGGTGGTTATGAGTCAGAGCAGAGGATGGTTTTGGTACCATTCTTTCTGAGAGGGAGAGCCAGTCTTTGGTGCGATGACGTGATGGAGTTGCTGAGGGAAAGTAATGGCACTCGTCCAGAGCACAAGAAAAAGGTGCTCAAGTGGTCAGACTTCGAGAAGAAGTTCAGACAGGAGTATATCAGTGAAGCTGCACAGGATCAGAGGAGGATCCAGTTTAAGAATCTGACTCAGGGGGAGATGTCAGTACGGGAGTATGAGCAGCGCTACAATTCACTTATCTGGTATGCTCCATATATGTTGGGGAATGATGAGCTGAAAGCTAAGAAGTTTTCTCAGGGTTTGAAACCTGTATTCAGGAGGTATATGGCGACAGTTGATATCAGGAGGTATCGCCAAGTGGTTCAGAAGGCATTGGCCTTGGAAAGGGAATTCGAGGATTCCAGAGCACCCATGAAAAAGGTGGAAGCTGGACCATCCAACTTGGGAAAAAGTGCTGCGAAGTGACCGATTGTGGGGATCCAGGATCCATTTAAGAGGAGGAGGACAGGTTTATGTCCAAGGTACAGACGGTTTCATGGTGGCAGACCATGTACACTGGGTACAGATACCTATAATATATGTGGCCAGAGAGGGCATTGGGCGAGGGACTGCCCAAGAGTTCGACCGATGACAGGACCGCCTCGGACTTTACCTCCAGTACCGCTTGCTATTGGGAATCGGCCTAGTGTGGCCGCAGCAGCAGTTGAGCCGAGAGTTTTCGCCCTGACAAATCAAGTGGCCAGAGAACCGCCCGCCGTTCGAGGTAATTTTACTTTTTAGAATGGTAGTGTTAGAGTACTTTTCGATACGGGAGCTACTCTTTCAGTGATATCTTCTACCTTGGTAGATAAGCTTAGTTTGCAGCGTGAAATTTCGGGTGAGTTGAGACTCATCAGGACTGCAAGGAGAGGTTTTATTGTGACCAACAAAGTGGTTATTAAGTATCCCTTGCAGTTAGGTGATCATGATTTTAGTTGTGAGTTATGGGTGATTGAGTTAAGATCATATGATCTGGTGTTGGGAATGGACTGGTTGAGTAAGCACAAGGCACAAATTAATTGTGCGAATCACTCAGTTGACATTACTGATGCTCAGGGAGCTAGAGTGACTTGCACAGGAGGGTTGGCATCTAGTGCTAAGAGTTTACACCTTAGACTTATAGATACCATCCCTTTAGTTGGTGAAGAAAAGTATTATTCGTTGAATGGAGTAGCTATAGAGGAGGAATTGGGGAGAATTCCTGTAGCTAATCAGTTTCCTGAGGTGTTTCCAGTGGAGTTACCTGGGTTACCACCTAGGAGGGATACTGAGTTTGCTATCCATCTGCAACCAGGGGTTGAGCCTATTTCAGTACCACCTTATAGGATGTCAGCTCCTGAGATGGATGAATTGAAGAAGCAGTTGGAGGAACTGCTAAGGAAGGGCTTTATAAGGCCGAGTGTATCACCGTGGGGAGCTCCAGTGTTATTTGTGAAGAAGAAAGATGGGACTTTCAGGTTGTGCATCGATTACAGGAAGTTGAATGCAGTGACAGTTAAGAATAAGTATACTTCCTAGAATTGATGATTTGTTTGACAGACTCAGAGGAGCGAGTGTGTTTTCCAGGATTGATCTTCGGTCTGGGTACTTTCAGATCAGAGTTAAGGAGGAAGACATTCCGAAGACTGCCTTCAGGACGAGATACGGACATTATGAGTATACGGTTATGCCTTTCGGTGTGACTAATGCTCCAGCAGTGTTTGTGGAAGCTACGAATCGAATCTTTAAGCCATTTCTGGATCAATTTGTTGAGGTCTTCATTGATGATATTCTGGTTTATTCACAGTCTACAGCAGAGCATGAGGAGCACCTTAGAACAGTTTTGCAAGTGCTGAAGAATAATCAGTACTACGCAAAATTGTCTAAGTGTGAGTTTTGGTCTGAGAGGATTCAGTTTTTGCAGCATATCATCAGTACTCAGGGTTTGTCAGTTGATCCTGAAAAAGTTCAAGCAGTAGTTGAGTGGAAAAGACTGACTACAGTTACAGAGGTCAGAAGTTTCTTGGGGTTAGCATGTTACTACAGACGCTTCATAGAGAAATTCTCTGTGACAGCTACACCGTTGACAGCATTGACCAGGAAAACTCAGAAGTTTGAGTGGACATCGAAGTGTGAAGAAGCTTACATGAAGTTGAAGGAAAAGTTGACTAGTGCACCTATACTTGTCTTGCCAGATCCAGACAGAGCCTTTACAGTTTATACAGATGCATCAGGTTCAGGTTTGGGATGTGTGCTGATGCAGGACAGTCAGGTGATTGGTTATGGTTCGAGACAGTTGAGGCCTAATGAGTTGAATTATCCTGTTCATGATCTTGAACTTGCAGCAGTGATTTTTGCACTAAAGTTGTGGAGGCATTATTTGATGGGAAGATCATTTAGAATCTTCACTGATCACAAGAGTTTGAAATATTTGTTTACTCAGAAAGATCTGAACATGAGACAGCGGCATTGGATTGAGTACATCAAAGATTATGACTGTTCGATTGAGTACTGTGCTGGTAAAGGAAATGTGGTAGCAAATTCCTTAAGTCGGAAGTACATAGGAGTGATCTTATCCAAGGATCTGGCTACGGACTCCTCTAAAGGAGTATTGAGGGACTATTTCTTAGCTTTGCATGAATTATGGCAAAGTCGAGAAAAATCCCTAGTTTACGTTTTGGAAGTTTAGTCAGCCTGGTTAGCCAGAGTCAGAGAAGCTCAGTTGAAAGATCCATTATTGAAGAAGATTTTAGGTGAAGCTAAGTCTGGTACTTTGAAGAAGGAATTCAGATACAGAGATGGAATACTGCATTATGGTGATCGACTCTATGTACCGAATGTTGAGGGACTTAGGCAGCAAGTCCTACAGGAGGCACATAGCAGCGCTTTGAGTATCCACCCTGGTGTTAGTAAGATGTATCAAGATCTGAAGACACATTTTTGGTGGCTAGGATTGAAGAGAGATGTATGAGGACATGTGGCAAAGTGTTTGACATGTCAGGTGGTGAAAGCTGAACATCAAAAACCAGCAGGCACACTACAGAGTTTATCTCTACCAGTGAGGAAGTGGGGATCCATTACTATGGATTTCCTAGTAGGGCTACCGACCACTCGGAATCAGCATGATGCTATTTGGGTGGTGGTCGATAGATTGACGAAGTCGGCACACTTTATACCGATCAGAGCCACCTACACATTGGAGAAGTTGGCTCAGTTTTATCTCAGGGAGATTGTGAGACTCCATGGGATACCGGATCAGATCATATCAGACAGAGATCCATGATTTACGTCACGGTTCTAGAATGCTTTTCAAGAAGCATTGGGCAGTAAAGTTAGCCTCAGTACTGCTTTTCATCCACAGACTGACGGGCAATCCGAGAGGGTGATTCAGACTTTGGAGGACATGTTACGCATGTGTGTCATTGACTTCAGAGGTGATTGGGATCAGCACTTACCACTAATCGAGTTTGCCTATAATAACAGTCATCAATCTGTTATTGGAATGGCGCCCTATGAAGCTTTGTATGGGAGACGGTGTATGACACCTCATTGTTGGGCAGATCCAGCAGACAGAGTAGTCATTGGACCTGAAATCATAGCTGACACTACAGCTAAGATTAAGTTGATCCAGCAGCGAATCAAGACAGCCAATGACAGGCAGACCAAGTATGCGAACTTGAGGAGAAGAGATTTGAGTTTTGAAGTTGGAGATAAGGTGCTTTTGAAAGTGTCGCCCATGAAAGGAGTTAGTCGTTTTGGGCAAAGGGGCAAGTTAGCTCCTAGGTTTATTGGACCTTATGAAGTGTTGGAAAAAGTGGGGAAGGTTGCTTATCGGTTAGCATTACCACCTAACCTTTCTCAGGTGCATAACGTATTTCACGTTAGTCTACTCAGGAAGTGCACAGTGGAACTGGGACAGGTAGTAAATCCTTCAGTAATACCCATTCAAGAAGACTTGACCTACGAGGAGAAACCAGTTCAGATATTAGATAGGCAAGTCAAGAAACTGAGGACTAAGTGGATTCCGATGGTTAAGATCCTTTGGTCTAACCATAGTGAGGAGGAAGCTACCTGGGAGACAGAGCAGGATATGCTGAAAAGGTATCCTAGTGTTTTTCTGGAGTTGCAACGGAATTTGGGGGACCAAATTCAAGAAGGAGGGGAGAATGTTATGGCCCTTCTAGTGGGAGGTGCAGTTGAGGAAGGTAAAGAGTTTTGAATTAAGTTTAGAAGTTTAATTTAAGTATACTTAGCAAGAATAAAGGAGTTTACCGAAGTTCACTAAGTTCCGACAAGAATAAAGCACTGAACAAAGTTCATGGGCAAAATGGTAATTTTGCACCCTGAGTAGCCGAGACGAGTCCCGAGTGTTTTAAAATGAATTTTTAGAACTTAACTCTTAACCTTAACTCAAACTTGACAAATAGACAAGAATTTAATCAAGAACTGTTAAGTTACAAAGATGGGGGACCTAATTGCACTTAACTTGAAACCTTGGTGATCTTGGTGTTAAGTGAGGGTTTAAGAAGGGAAAGAGAAGGAGAGGCTGCCATAAACACGTTCTTAACCTTCCCTCACTCATTTCTCTCTCAAATTGAACTTGGAATCAAGTGATCTTGGTGTCAAGAGGTGCAATTAAGGGTATATAAGCTTGGAGGATGCATTTTCAAGCTTGAAATCATGTTTTTGAAGCTTGGAAGGACGTTTTTCTCCATCCCCTGTTTTTGAACGAGGTAAGAGTTGTGTTCTTGATTGAATTCATGGTATTTGGTTGATTTGAAGCTTGGGTTTTGGTTAGGAGGCATGAATTTGATGTTTGGAGCTTTGTTTTTGGATTGGAACTTGTGTAGAACTTTGGGAGCTTGGTTGAACGAAAAGGGGTTTTGATTCTTGCTTGTTACTTGGAGTTGAGGTAAGGGAGTTGTGTTTTTAAGTTCATGGAATGCCATTAGCTTGGATTTGCTTGAGAAATTTGAGTAGGTTTTAGCTAAGGCATTAAGGAAATGTTTTGGTGAATTATGGTGGACTAGTGGGATTGAGAGGATTTGTTTGATGTTACGATACATCATAGCTTAGCTTTTGATAGTTGGTTATGTTCTATGCAACATGTACTATGTGTGTATGAAATTTGGAGGCATTCCATGCATGTTTGATATGTGTGGGAAGTGTCCAAAGTTCATAGCAGCAAAATCGGGGTTTTCTGGGCATTTTGCAGGTTTGGCGACGCGTCGCCAATCCCCACGAGTTCCCACGACGCGTCGCCAATCCAGAAAAATGTTTCAGAACGTCGACAACTGTGGCGACGCGTCGCCAAGACAGCATTTGACACCCGGTTTTGTTTTCAGCATAACTTTTCGCTCGGGTGTCCGATTGAGGTGATTCAAGATTCCACTCGAAGCTAAGAGGGAGTACTATCACCTCAATGTTTTTAAAACACTTAAAATGTCCTCAGTTTTAGATTTATATTAACTCAAAGTGAAGGCAAGTTTTTAAGGAAACTATGTTGCAAATGAACATAATTAGCTACCACTAGCTCAGGTGAGAGGTTTAGAACCCTTGTCGGCCTAGCCGTGCCATAGCCACGAGGCCACAAGGCAAAACCTTGTTCATCTAGTCTACATCAACGAGGCCCTGCGGCCTAGTCTACAAAGTCCCACCATAATTCCCCTGCATAACAACTAGGTGAGAGGTTTTATGATTGTTTGTGGCTTGCTAAGGTTCGCCCTTGGGCCGAGTGCCAGGTTGCTAAGTAGTTGCGCTTGGCCTGGTAAGGAGGACTACTTGAGGAGAGGTCTACGGACCTGGTTATATGCATATATACTAGTACCCTCATGCTGTGTGAGCTCGCAGCCAGAGTCCTAGGTTTTTCTTGCAGGTACATGGAAGACCCCTTACTGAGAATTGTTGAATTCTCACTCCCTTGTTTGTTATGCAGAGCCTGGAGTAGCTGGACCAGATAATCGTTGAGGATTATCACGGTAGTACCTTTTTGGTGTGTAATGGTAAGGTAGTTGAGAAACCTTGACTTTCTAGTTTGCCTAAGTGCTCAGTTGGTTTGTTGGTCAGGTAGCAGTACTAACTTGTTTCTTCCTTTGGCTGTAGAGCCTAGTAGCACTTGGCAGAGGATTTGTGAGACTCGCCACTGGGACGGGTGTCCAAAGTGGGAGCTAGGGTAAAGAGATCTCAGCAAAGTCTTGTATTTTGATACAGTACTTTCTTTTGCCTCCATAATCTATGTTATAAAGATCCTTGAC